>JACEOJ010000124.1:810785-886295 GCA_013761285.1 Campoletis sonorensis
GAGAGAGAGAGAGAGAGAGAGAGAGAGAGAGAGAGAGAGAGAGAGAGAGAGAGAGAGAGAGAGAGAGAGAGAGAGAGAGAGAGAGAAAGAGCGGAAAGGAAAAAATCGGGTTTTTTGCCCATATTAGAGCCCTGTGGGTAAAAGTGGATATGGCAATGGCTCGAGAGGGTGTTTCGCGGTGTGTTCTCGTGGGGGTGGTCACTGCCGAGGTGGGGGAGGATCCTTCGAGCCGTTTAATTACATTAGCCGCTAACGGGAATGCCTGTGCCTTTCAACCCTCCGTAGGTCCTTTCATCTCACCGCATAGGATTACGTGTGCAAACAATAGTGTGTACTTCTTCTATATACGAGTTTGTACCCCCAAGTCACATATACAAATACATATGGAATCTTCTTTTCCCACTGGCTCCCATATCTATTGTTTAATTTTAAGCGCATACACACAAATTTCCCTTCTGTATGGATTAACTCCATCTGCTAAAAATAAAAAGTCTCGAATCTACCTTTATGTTACACGTTGTATGAAATGATACGTCGACAATGCCCACCAAATGCGAAATTAATATCTCCAGCGTTCCATTTACTTTGTATATGGCATCTCAAACAAGGATTTATATTCTGCTGCGGGAAAATATACAGTCGAATGAAACACTAATGAATTATTCATTTTATGAAGCATAGGTGAAAATAAATAATAGTTTTCAGACTCTTTTCATAATTGAAAGTAAATCGCACTTCGTCAGATGGAGCGAGTACAAAATACGTTATTAACCTAAACAAGTATTCATTACTTTAGATTTTTGTGAAACCGCATCAACTGATGAATCCTAAATTTCACGGTGTCAAATGTTTAGACACATTTTTTGAAGTATAACTTGTAATTTTTGAGCGATTTTCATTTATCGCCGTTTATTTTGTTGGTCAAAATATTCTCCACAAATGAGCCGTGTCCATTTTTGTTTCGACTTCTCCGTTTTGCCATAAACGCAATTTGTTTAGAAAATATATTTTTTACCGATTAAACAATGAGCTTTTACCACAAATAGGTGGTGCATAAAAATCGCTTAAAAATTACGGATCATTATTCCAAAAGGCTCGATGGAATGGATATCGTGGAATTTTGGAGTTGTCTGATGACATTTTTTTAGGCTAATAAAACATTCCGTAATATAAATCCACGAAAAATTATTTGAATAATTGTATTAAACATTGTATAAATTTATAGTGAAATTTGAACACTCGTATATTTGACATAGGTCTATTTTTTTTTCTTCTTCGAAATCGTAAATAGAATAATATTGGAAATCGGTGAGGGTCGGTCGTGGGTCGATTGAAGCTGGAATAGTTCATATGGAAATGGATCTGTGTGTGTACTTAAATCTCTCTATTTTAGCTGTCATTGAAATGGGGGACAGAAGAGAGAAAAAAAAAGAAGGAAGGGTCGGAAACTGGCAGTCTCGAAATTTGTCACAGCGGCCGGGGGCAAATTGAAATGTATTCGAAAGAAAAAAAAAAAAAAAAAAGGGTGGATGAGTGACGATCCACTTCCAGGCGCAACACAAAACACAACGAGGAGAGTAGAATAGGAAGAATATATACGGACGATCCGATCAATTCTTTTTTTTATTCTCTCTGTTTGTATTTTTCCTCTTTTCTTTTTTCTTCTTTTTTCACCGTGTTGAATTTCACAACCCTCGACATTTGTCGCACAAAGAAAGTATATCGCGGAGGGGTTCCAAGCTGGAAATAAAGAATTCACGAAAACTACTTGTGCTCCATTGCTGCGAATAATTACAGACCTCTTGCCCCACAATTTAATTCGTAGTACATTCATTTACTAATGGAGAGTAAATCGAACGTTTTTTTTTCTCCGTGTGATCGTTTAGAAATTCAATAAATTTCAATCGAAGCGTAATTTTCGTCATGAAAATACGCTTCTTACGAGCCTCTTAATTTATCGGATAATTCTTTTTGCTGGTAAAACGAGGCGAGCAAGTTATGGTGAGCAAAAAAAGATCAGCCTATCGTCGTGTCCCTGTCTGAACCGAGCCTCAGATCCATTGCATACACGTACAAACACTTGATTGATTATGGAGTTGAGCTCAGACCGGGGGCGAGAGCTTGCAAAGTCATCAATGTCACTTTTCCGCGAGAGTTTTAATGATACCCCGGAATTAACATGTCCGACTAATGATCCTTTGCCTCTTTCTCTTACTTTTGCTCTCTTTACCTCCCATTCCGATCGACCAGAATTCCCCTCTCTCGTTTTCTGCTTTTTATACATAAATATATATATATTCCATGTACTACATAGGAGCTAAAACGTCGAAAGCTACAAAACCTTATTCCCTTCGTGACTTAATTTACGAAGTTTCGTTGTGACGTTGTCCTTCAGCGATAAATAGGTCTCCTCTGTGCACCTGTGCGATGTCCCCTTACCTCACATTCCACCGTACATTTCTTACGCTCAAATAACAAATGTTCCTACAGTCAAAACTTTCAGAAATCAACATTGATTCTGTAGAACTTGTTATTTGTTGAGTAAACGAAAACATGTGTTTTCACCGATAATACGAAAGTTTCCATCGTTAGAAAACAATATGGATTTTGTACTTTTCCATCAGCAGACTTCAAAATTTATATTTTTCGAGTCCTAAAACCTAAATCATCGAGAAAAGTTGCGCTGACTCCAAAAATTGAAAAAATAATGAGGGAAAGAAAACCCTTTCTGTTGCGTTGGATCGATGCAAACTTCCATGAATGATTAAATTTTATTGCCGTCAAAGACGAAGTGTCAAGGTATAAATAAATAAGAAAATTATTGACTAATTACGTAAAGCTCGGGTGTTCGTAATTATCTCTGCTCTGTTCTCTAGAATTCCAGTTGAGACACCGCCTTAAGCATGCAAATTCGTAAGAATTGAGTTGGGACAAACGTTAATAAGCATTTTAAGCCTCAAGGGAATTCTCTCTTTCCACTTCCGATGCTTTTACTTTGATAATTACATTTCAGTTCTACTCTCGCCATTAAGAACAAGATTTCGAAGGCTCCAAAGGCCAAAAGTTGAACTTCGAAATCAAGATGTATAAGGAAATGTTGAATTCCGAGTGAACTTGACTAGAGACAGAAACGCACAAAAAAAAAAAAACAAAAAAACACAGAACACAAGGTATTTGCAGGTGGTGAAGGTTTTTCCAAGGGTTAGCGTGTGGAAGTTTCTACTGTACTTGCAAGCTCCGTAAATGATGCTCGCGCGGGATTGCGTGACGTTTGCCTTAGTCCAGCAATGAGTGACACTTCCGTGACTTAGAGTCGCGGGGATTCATGATATGCCTTTCTTGTTCTGCTTTCACTAATTATCGGAAAAGTAAAAAGGGGTTTAAAAAAATCAAGGGAAGGGGCTTACGAAGAGGGTAGAAAAAAGTGGTAAAGCTCACGAACATGCGCTTATAATCGTTATTAGGTTCGTCGAGAAGTTATGTCGTCCTTCCAACCCTCTTTATATAACGTAATATTTTTGCGATTATCTAAGCTCGATTATATCGAGATAAATTTCATGCTATCCCATGTGATTTGCGTGTAAATAAATTCGCAACGTGTACACAATTCATGCATTTCGTACAATTAGCATTTTGCGCTGTAGCATTACATTTGCCGGTCGATATCAAGCGCATTTACCTATATTGTCTAAATATATATGGACAAATATGCATACAGGCTTATTCCTCATATGTCAACTTAAGAGCAGCAGCCTGGTGGAATTGTAATGCTAAATCGTAATTAGACCTGCGGAACGAGAGAGGATTTCAGTGCAGTGGAAGGATTGGCATTACAAATATCAGCTTAACACAGCGCTGTGCCCTCTCTCTCCGTGTTCTCCAGTCACATTATGACACTTTGGAATCGTGAATTTATACGAGTCTGCGTCATGAATCGAACCACAACGACATCCGTCGACTTTAGCCGGAAACTCGTGCCATAACTAGTTACACAATGATCTGAGAGATGGCGACACGAGGATTGTGATCAGAAACACGTTATTTTATTTCATATCGACAAAGAAAAAAGAAACGTTTCTCCCAAATGATAAAATTAATGCGAGGATTCATTTTTGGTTTCGGAATTGCTTGAAAATGAACACCATAATTTCTGGAGGATTTTCAACCTCGTTATACCTTATTTCAACCCTGAAATACTTCTCATAAATTATTTTCGGTACATTAGAACCTCGAAGCGAGTTGGAGATTACCAGTTTTGAGTCAATTTGACTCTATGCAAAATGCAGTATGTGTGTGGGTCGATGGTAACCAACAATCGGGCATGGAGTAATGATTGAAAATCACATGGAAAAGTCAATGGGGAAGATCCAACGATAATTTGATGGATGTAAATGAACCAGGAATCCCTGATGATGGGATACGGACCGAATAGTAAATGTTATTGGACGACAATGCTCGGATGAGATTGAATCTAGTGGTTTTTTATTTTTTTTATTTTTTTTAAATTTATTTTGTATTGGTTTCGTATCAGTATTTTTATTAGTTTGAAGCAATCAGGGTGGGATTTGGTAGATTCACATTCGACAAAATAAGGCTTTTAGGAATAAATGAAAATGAAATTTTGTCGAACTTTTGCATGGCAACTAATCAGTATTTAATTTTAATTAAAGAGTATATACAGCGGAGTTCTTCCGATTAATGTTTACAACGTTAAATACTGATGAGGCTGGGGAAACTGGGCTTTAATTGGATGCCTATTCACACTGATCCCTTTGATGTGAACATCCCATCTGCTTATAGACAGCTCATGGTAATACGGGCTTTAGGTTGTGATATGCACCTGACTAATGAAACGCTAATAATTGGGAATCTACGTGTGGAATCTATAACAGACGTGTACAGAGATACGTACTTATATATACAACCGTACGTGTACATATAATACGTGTGTGAATATGGATGTGGGTGTGGGGTCAGAGGGAGCTTGATCAAAGGGAAAAGTAAGTGAATGGCGCAATAAGAGTAGAGCAAATATATTTGTGCATAAAGCCATATATAAGCACGATCGGGCGGAAGGCTCAAGTGAGCTTTGGATTTGCAGTGCTTGGGTAAAATTTCGAGTCATCCAATGAGTATCCTGAAGGGTTCACATCGATATTGAAGCCTTTCAGATCTCTTGAAAAACAAAAAAGAAGCAACTCCGTTTGACGATCTGAGACTTTGCCAGGTAAAAGAAGAAACAAAGGTAAAAAAAAGGAAAAAAATAAAAAAAAACGTTAAGCCGGTCTAGGAGGCCTTGAAAAGCAAAAAGACGCAGAGATCACAACGTTCCTTGGACTTGGCTGCTTCAATAAGAAATTTATATGTCATGTATATATATATTTATATAGTTTTTTCATCTCGTAAGCCTTGATGGATGAAGTTCCAATTTATCTGATATAATACACGAGTATATGTCATTAGTTTAAAAGTTTCATTCATGTTTTTGATATACAGAAATTAGTGGGATACTTGGGTGGAATACACGTAGGAATACTTCTTCCCTTTCCCTTCTCATCGCGTTTCCAACGATCCTCTCTATACTCGCTCAACCTCTTGAATCCCCACGAAGAAAGTCAACCTCCCAGGGGACGAAACCCTGCTCAGACGTTGCCATTGATAACCTCCAAATAGCTTAGCTCGAGTTTTGTCACAGCGAACTAAATTTAATGAAGATAATCATTTCGTAGGACAAGTCTTTTCTGGAGAAGTATTGATAGGAATTCTGCCGAGTGGGAAAAGGGCACGATGTACACTTATTTCGTCTCTGGAATGCTTTTTTTTTTCCTGTAATTCAAAACCTTCCTCCGGCCTCATTTCAGATCCACTTAAGTTTAGGGTCGAAACAAAGTGACAATGTGACCAATGCTATGACCCGACGTAACCCTTGGCGAAGTTTACACCCTCTTATAGACTTTAATTTATTCCACCCCTGAAACTTCATATAGGGTCAAAGAAGGACGTTCCCTTGACCCGAGCCGACCTAACAACGAGTCTCAAGTGGTAATTTATACCCTGCTTTCAGTTTAAATGTTGCTTTATCGAGAACGTGAATTTCTTATGATGGACGAAAAAGATGACTGTTTTGTTTTAAACGACTGTCGAGTTGTCTGGGGTAAAAAAAAAGATTGCCAAAAAGTAGAGTGGGGAGGAAGAAAAATGGCAAAGAGACTTTATTTTTCACTTGGATAACTTGAAAATCGAAGTAACGTGTTTCGGCGAACTTAGTGTCGGGTATAAGTTCGATATCGCCCACCCCGAATGGACGTTGAGGTGGAGAAGAGATACTCGCGGAGTCTGGAGCGACCATGGAGAGAAAATCTCTCGGTATATGGAGGCAAGAAGAAGGACGAAACTTTTCAGTTTTATAGGAAAGACCATAAATTGCAGTATCGGAGTTGAGAGAAGCGTTAACTGCGACGGAAGAGATTAAATGATTAGGGAGGCCATTTGGCAAGGTTCTCTATCAAAAAGTTGGCTGCGTTCAGGGGGCGCCACGATATACTAAACTCTTTTCTACCCTTCTCCATTGCCCCCCCCCCCCCCCCCCCCCCCCCCCCCCCCCCCCACACTCTCTCTCTCTCTCTCTCTCTCTTTCTTTCTCTTCTGTCTCTCTGTAGCTTCGTCATCCTCCACTGTATTATATATATCCGCCATTTACCAATTCGACACTTCGAGACCCACTTTGCGCAACCTGTTTTGAATTTATACCACGCCAACAAACTCCACATATATGGGGTGTCTTGAAATTATCATCATAACTTTAAAAACATATTTAAAACCCATAAAAAAAGGTTTCCCAATATCGCGAATCTTTACATCTGTTTTGAACAGATTGTAAAAAACTACAAGAATCTTATTCCATTGACTCACAGCAGATTTGATTATCTTTTGATATTTTACGGATAAATCATACGTTTTTAGAGGTGAATAGTCATGACACCCCGTATACGTAGTTATGTAAATACGTTTACAGAGTGTTCGCTGTAGTTGCTAACTTTGTTGCTGATTACGCAGTTGTACTCTAAATTTGACATTTGCGTTTACATTGTTTGGCAGATATTATTTGAACGGATATAGTTAGAGGAGAAGGTGAGAATGGAGGCAAATGAGAAATAAATGCTCATTCTTATTAGAATAAAGTAAGGAAATGTGGGTGAAGAAACAAATGGAAGTTTGATCGAAGTTTCTTATCAAACTGAATATAGTTAAATGCTCGAAAGGTCGAGATATTTCCAGGCAATGCGATTTGCAATGAATTCAGTGATAAATCAGAATGAATCTTTTGCACTATTTAACATTTTCCTAATTATAACACTAACCATCCGTTTGAAGCTGATTCTTTATCGATTTCTGCTCTTTGCTTTCGTCTTTGAAAGGGAAAGAAAAAAATATACTTATCGTCGAAGCGATACAACGATGTTAATCGATTTCTCATTCCGTACCATTAACCCTGCAGACAATTTTCCGGTATCCGTAGGACGTTTACAGCTTAGCAACGTACGGAAGACCGATATAGGCTCTGTATCTCGTGAATAACATTCATGAAGAGCCGACAAATCCATCAAGCTTATATACGAAACCCTGTAGATTTTCGAGGGATAGAAAGAGACAAAGAATAAGAGAAGGATAGAGTATGAGCTCTTTCCAACAACCCGGCAACTTCACCGCACGTTGATCCGTCAAAATAAGAGGGCTTCAGGCATCTTCTCTCAACTTGTTTCACGAGAAACTCCTAGAAACCTATACCCATCCACTTCACAGCCCTAAATAGTTCAATGTTGTACAAGTAAACCGAAACCTGTCGACGAGAGTTACTTCTGGTTACATACCGAAATTATATTGACCGACCGCCTCACACGAGGACAGGTTTTCCCTACGTCAAAACACTGCTATCTTGACGTTTATGGAATAAATAGTATTTTTAATGGTAATCAGTTTTTTAGTGTCGTTCTCATTAATATTATTAACATTAATAAGAATTAATATAATATTAATAATGTTAATGAGAATTAATATAATATATTATTAATATTAGTGAGAATTAATATAATTATTATTATTAATTGAATATTATTCCTTATTGGAATGAATGGTGTTGATAATTCCGATTAATTTTGTAGGGTCCTTGTTTCCTTACCTTTATTGTTCATTATTTATTCGTCGTTCGGCGGGCCCTGCGCACTCGTTGTGTTTGCTGTGGTAGCCTGTGCCGAGCGCCTTACACGAGGACAGGTTTTCCGCAATGTGAAGGGATTTGTGTCTCGACGCGTTTATGAAATAAATCATATTAATAATTGTTATCAATTCTGTTGGGTCCTTTTCATTGATATTATATATATTCATAAGAAGCAATATAATATTATTAATTATTATGAATATTATGATGAATTATTATTCCTCATTATTCTTTTCTGTATTGCCGCGGTATAATTTTTCTCACCTTCAATATTTATTTATTCATTATGTATTGGTTTTTCGGCGGGCCGCGCGCTCGCTGCGATCCGCGTGTTTTCGCTGTCCCCACCAAGGCTGCTCCGTGGTCGCCGCAACGGCCGCCTCGGTCGACCGACTCGAGTGATATGAGGGCCTGGCAGTGACGCAGTTCGAGCCAGGCCCTCACTCGAGTCGGTCGCACGCGGATCGCAGGGAGCGCGCGGGCCCGGGAGTGGGGGGAGAACGAATCGAAATTATTCTCCCTACATCGCGCTCTCCCCGCTCACCTGCGGGCTATTCCTCCTACCTCTTGTTATCACCGCGATACTACGCGCTTGTCTCGCACCGTAGTCAGGTGTTTGTTTTCATTGAATTCCCCGAATTACGAGTAATCGAGGGCCAAGGCATTGAAGCTCATCGATGAAAATAATCAAAAACAAAGCTAGCCCCGATCGCTGGTGCTCTATTGTAAAATCTCGTATCGAATATAACCTTTCACATGGAGAAATACTTGGGTTATTGGTGGTTTCAAAATACCAGCAAATTTAGTAAAATTGTTAGAGTTCAAAAAAAAAACTCAAAATTCTTATTGATTTGATTTCGTCGGTGAAAATAAATCATTGCCTTATAGTTTACGGAGACAGTGAAAAATGAAAGTTAATATTTCACACCTCCTCAGAATTACTGCATTGTTTACGTACATCCATTAATTTAGTCGTAATCGAATGCTATGTCATGGTCTAAATCGATGATGCAAGATACTTCAGGCAGCACTTCTCACTTAATCCCTTGGAATTACCGTCCATTTGCATCAACCGCATTTTCTGTATGATTAATTATTAGAATGGTTTGGTGAACAACACGAGTGATCTGATATTATTTTCGCACGTATCTGACAAGAAAGCAACATTATTATTATTATTATTACTATTTTTGTTATTATTATTATTATTACTGGGCTTACAAGAGAACGGGAATTATGTATATAAAATGAACGAACGAATTTCGCTGCCATTTCAGATTACGATTAATTCCAACTTCATTGATCCAGTATTAACCTACTTTTCCCGAACGGGTTTCTCCGCGAATGGATTCATTATAGAGTTGTCTATTTATTCCATAGAATGTGAATTTTTGTTCATTGTTATTGTTCGCTGGTTCGATCTTCTGCTGAAAAAGGATTGAGGATATGAAACCTTACGAACATATAATTTGGCTCCCAGTAGAAATAGAACGTGTTGGTCGGACCAGGATGCGAATGGTTAGAATTGGAAGGAATTTGATATTAAATTATACGTAAATACTAGAAAGTTCTTTTTCGGAACCAATGCAATTATTGGAAAGTTAGACGCAAAAAAATGAATTTAATGAATTATTGAGGAAAATAATAAACAATCACGTTATTAAGACGTTAATCTCGTTTTTTTAACATACTCTAACGTTATGAAGCATCGAATGACACTCGAGAATAATTGTAATATGCTAATAGCTCCTTTTTGCTTAATTAAGCCACACAGTGTTGTTCGCATCGTTTTATAGATCGATAAAAGTAAAAATGACATTAACTTAATTCACGTGAAATTTTCATTCGCTGGAATGTCAGGCGCAAACGCTGGAGAAACTTCCGGAAGTGGATATTCATTAAACAAATTATTCGGTGAAGGAGGGCGATAAGTTATCAGCGTGCTATAAATTTACTCAAGATTGTGACAACTCCTCTTTCTCTCTCTCTATTCTATTCTGTCCCTTTTTCTCTCTTTCCTTTCCACCCTTTTGCAAACCGCATACTCGAGTCTTTCATTAATCAGCGGGAGGTCTTTCGATAAATCTTCTCTCGGAGGCCTGGAGCGTCCGACGCCTTTATTAGAAATTATGGTATACTCGAGTTTCGCACGAAGTATCATATACACACGGGACTGTCTAGCATTATCGTTGTATTTCGAAAACACTGCTCTCGCAGCGCACAAGCCAACGGGACGTTTTATTTAAAGTTACTTTAACTTACAAAGAAGGTTAAACAAGATTCATTTGTGTAACGGTAGATAAAACAAATCGGTTTATTTCAAAGTCGAGTTTAATTCCCACTACAATATTTTCGATGAAAAGCGTATCTATCGGATCGCTAACAAAATCTCTATAGATTAAAACGAAAAAATAAAACGAGATATTGAAGCCCCTGGGCAAAACATTGCGGGATTTAACGTCGAGAGATTTTCATCGATGGGACGCTCAGGGGGAAAGGGGCTGAAGGGGACTTTTCGAAAGTGGCTTACGTTAGTCAAAGCTTTTGGGGACATACTGACGCGGCTTGTACGTACCCCAACCCCAAATCTCCTCTCTCTCTCTCTCTTCTTTTTCTCTTTCTCTTTCTCCCTCTCTCCCTCCCTTATTCGTCCACCGAGATAACGAATGACTGTTTGACATGGACTAGATTTAGTGGCAGTTTAATCAAACGGTTCCTGCTTCTCGTTCCAGCAGCGAGGGGCTTCGTATTATCGGTACTTATGCTCGGAATTAATGTACCTAGTTTACGACGTAAGATACCAATTGGCTTCGTTCCCGTCCCGGACTACGAGAATGAACAAAAGTATGCATTTTCGATCGTTGCACAGAGAAAAATGGTTCTATTACACTTTCATATATATTATTCATTTGATTGAGTTGCCAATTTCATTATTCGGACAGCGAATAAATTTTATTGAATGGAAATGATTTATGGCCTGGTGAAACGATAATTTAATAGTTTTTCGCTCTACTTTGAAGATTAAAAATATATGCTGTATTTGTAAATTATGTGAATACCGAAAATCATATGGTTCCTTGACAAATAACGTTTCATTTAAGACGAAATTGATGGATCGAGTTCCTCTCGAATGATCACTTCGACGATTCAAAAATCGAATTAGTGTTGACGTAGGAAGAAAATTGGATTACGGTATTGTAAACTCTATAATACTGAGGATGATAGAATTGGATTCCGATAGTTGTGCACAATGTTGTGGCGCTTGACTCGATGGGACAGCTGCGCTATATTCGGATAATCTCGACCGAATTTCTATGTATTTTTCATCGCTCACTGGTCCGTCCTTACAGCTTCTTCGATCATCCCAATTAAGGACGTAACTTTTTTCTTGAATTTTTTTCGGTATTGAAGCTTTTGAACGAGCGTTGTTTTTGATCGATGTATTAAAAGATTCGGGAGTTTTAAGAAAATATTTTCTATATTTAAATCTTTGGATCAAAATCACTGGTTGAATTATATTTCTTTGTAAAACGAATACAAATTTATCAATTCGAACCTCGAAATTAAAACAAATATCTTAAATGGTCATTCAATTGAGGCTGTAAATTAATATCTCTATTTGAATGATATGGATGAGGAAAAGAAATTGCATTCACACACTATGGGTCAATTTGACCCAGAGTTAACTTCGCTTGCCTTTTAACAGCAGTTCTTTCATTGGTTTTCGATCGAAAAAATCAGGAGTAAACTTCAACATTCCCAAAAATGATACCATTATAAAAATTCGAAAATTCGAGTTGAGGGATAATAAATTATAATTAAATTGATTTAAATTAAAAAAATAAAAATGAAATTTCCATTGACATTTGACGTAATCGTGAGCGCTCCATTGGACTTTAAAGCCGAATAAAAAGGAATATATTTATGTCGAAGTGTGATATGTTGGCAATGGATGGATGTGTGTGCTGGTTCGAATAGTTGGAAAAGTCGATCGACTGCAACGAGGCGTACAATTGATAGGTATAGAGGCGAGCTGCCATGACTCATAGTTCGCAATCATCGACATCAATCTTCGAAAAATCGTTCGCCCTCTCTTTCTTTCCGAGTTGGTGGTTCATAATGTTGGAAGGAGGCTTCTTTTTCTCCGTTGTTGAATCCGTTTCATACACACGATTCCCCATATTATCCATCGAACCAGACTGGCTTTCCTTTCTCTAACTTTTCTGCTCCATCGAGGACTCTGCTCGCCCTTTTTTTTTTTTCTCGTCCCTTAGCCTCACATTGTGCGAAGCAAAAGGACTGGCAATCGGCGAGAGAGTCGCTATGACGTTGGAGCTTGATGTCGTGGGGTGTACATTTTATCTATAAGCTGGTGAAGTATCATTTCGCGGATGTATGAAGGGGGAATAGGAGAAAAATTTAACGGGGGACTCATATCGGAATAGATCGGGAGATATTTTTGGATGGCAGACCGCCCAGGCACGAATACAACGATTTTCCTCTCTCTTCTCATCTCCTAGACTCTCTTGCCTATAAATAGAATTGCTTGGTGACAAATTGCACGTATATAAACGCGCAAATATGAAATTTCGGCTAGTGCTAGGGTGACAAGCGTGTGCATGCTCTTGTGTTTGTGTTTCGACGTCTGCCGGTCGCGTATCTCTGTGTTTGTGTGTCTGCACCCATGTGTTTGTTTCAAAGGTTCGTGCCCCAATGTACGTGAATTGGCCACTGTGTGACACAGACTCTCTCGTCAGAGGAAAACGAAAAACACATCCACATAGACCCTCGCTCACGCACACCCCCGCACGAACAACCACAACTCTATTGCACCGCGAGACGCGCCACGCCGTCGGCCAAGTGCGTTATCGAGTTGTATGTTTTGCATGAATTTTCCATAATTCGCGTTCCCGTCACGTTCAAACTGGTACGTGCACTCGGCCGTACCAGAAGCTCCAGAGAAAGCATGCAACTTTCGCAGCGAGCAAGAGAGAGAAAAAGAGAAATCGAGCTTGCACGCTTCCGAGGTGCAGGACAAAGATAAAAAAAACACCATGAGAATAATGGCACCAGAAACATACAGGTGAGCAGCGTATAAGGTTTGGCCAGATATGGACCATTGACTAAATTCGGCATCAAAGTCATCCCCGACCCCACCCTCAATATGGACACTCTCGTTAAAAATCTGCTGATATTTTTTTATCCGAAAAGCTCATTAGCGAGTTCCGCTTGAAAATACGTTGAATCTCCAGATCTCTCGTTCTTTTGCTTTCTCAAACTTTAAGTACGTTTTGATGCCTCTGCTATTACAGACTCTTCACAATTTTTTGCATGGCTGAAAAAAACATTTCTGCTCGAGTTATTTCTATATGGATATTACTCAGAAATTATTTATCTTTACGTAAACGCGAAATTATTTCCAACTTTGTTGTTCTTTTTTTACGTTTTTTCCAGTCAAATTACAGCGAGAATGTGATTTCAGGAACTATATCCTGGTTTTTAAAATTCAACCACACAAGTGCACGAGTCATTCCCCCCCCCTCTCCGCCCTGCCCCAAAGATCTCTGAGAGTCGATCTCCACACATCGATTTTATTCCTTTTTTTTCCATCCAATAAATTGGGTTCTAATTGATCTTTGAAAATATTATTTGTTGAATTTTAAAAACTAAAGTTCACCAACAAATCTAACCGCGAGTTTCATGACAGCAGAAAAAATGAGTCATAAAATAAGTCATGAGTCAATGTACTCAGAGGGTTAAACTGCTGGTTGATTATTATTATTATTTTTTTCAATATGAAAAACCTGAATATTTGGTCATCGTTCGGAAATACAAAATTTTTGGTGTGCAAGATTTTCTTTTTGAACCATAACTTTCACACAACATTGGGTTTGCAAAAACAACAAGAATAACAATGAAAACAATATGAAATAACGTATATCCGAGGGGCTCGGATCTGCTCTACGCATGTGTTTTTGTTTCGATTTTAATTGGAGCTACGGTGCGGAAACATCTCTCGGTTGTTGTTATAAGTCTAGCATATTAGCGTGCTTACCGAATTCATTATCATCGCTAAGAGGCAGTGTGGGAACTTGCCAGACGGTCTGAGTAAAGAGCGATCTTGTTTCATCTTGATGTGACGTTTATTATTATTTTGAGGAAAAGCATCTTGTTGAAAAGATAAAATGTGCGAAACGACGTTTGACTTTGTGTCTTTGATGCTAAAAAAATATGTACCTGACGTGAATGGAGACCATGTGAGCAATTTTTTCTCGCATATGTTCTTGGTGTGTTTTTATTCGAAAGAACTAGAAACATGTACAACCTCAATTATAAAAAAAAAAACCAAAAAAATCTTTAAAATCTTCGACGAAAAAAAATCAGAGTCACTTCGACACGTGAACACAGAATAACTGCTCCTCTTTTTGATGTTTTACAAGTGATTTCCATACGACAATATCAGGTCATTCTTTTGGAAAAGTTTTCAAATGAATCCATCGCAAAAACTAAGCGTAAAAGAATTTAAAAAAATCAAAACTCGTGGCGATATGTCATAAAAAATCAAAATAAAAGAACTGGCTTTTTGGAATACTTTTCGAGAGAGGTGGAAATTAAAAAAAAAGGAAAAAAAAACTGTATGGCATTTCCAAGTAGAAAAGAAATGTATCCGCATAATTTAACCTATTAAATCGTATGGTTATATTCTTTCGTTTTATAAAACTTGATATAGATATAAAAAAATAGTATTCACTACGGCGCACTGCATTCTCCCCGGGGGAGTCATTCACCTATCCAAATTTTCATAACGGCCAAAATTCACGAGCACAGCCGGTTAATGTCAGCCGTCCCCTTTCCAAAAGTCCCAAGAGACTGTAAAAAGAGGACGACCGGAAGAGCTAGTATATAAGAGAGAGGGAAGATTAAACGGTGGATGAAATGAACAAACTCGAGCCAGTGGTGGTTAATCCGAGCGAATAAGGAAATATATTCTTGCCGGGAATTAAAAACCAGAAGAAAAAACAACACCAAGTGAAAATATTAATTCAACTTAAAAGAAAAGCCTGAATAAAAAATGCATTCGAGGGAATGTGAATTTTTTTAGCTCTTTTTTTTATTTTCAAAAAGAAAGACCTCTGTGAAAAATATTATTTAACGATCGAGCATTTTGCAGTTTCGAGGCGTGTTTTTTGTTTTTTTTTCAATTCACAAATCACCCGATAGATTTAGATGATAAAAGTATTTCGTTTATTTATTTTTATGCATCCACCCATTGACCACTATTAGGAGTACATTCGATTAGAACTTCTGGATTTAAACTGGTGTGCAGAAAAAACAAGGTTTGCGAATCGACTGGGGATGGCCTAATGAGATAGTCCAGAGTAAACGCCGCGGTGTGCCGGAACGATGTTTATTTTTGGGTGCCTATGGGAGCACGGAAATTTTAGTTTTCCAGCATTATTCCGAGTTCCGGGACGGAATATTATGCGGTCTCGTGATAATTACAAGTTAAAGTATTAGAAATAAATGCACAGTATTTCGTTGATTATTGTTGCTGCAGTGAAATTCAAACACCATAGAAAAGTCTCAAAACCTTCATAATTCGATGACATTTATATTGTTTTTTTTTTTTATCCCGACTTTTCGAATTACCAAAACGTCCATTAAACGACTGAGATAACTCGCCTCGACAAATGAGTATTATTAGATTTTGCTTCTAATGGAACAAAAAGGTTTTCTCATTATAGCCAAGCCATGTCTAGCTTCATGCTCGAAGACTTTACTCAATAGCTACATCTCCACGTCGACCGACCAGTTTTTTCGTCACATTTTATCCAACATTGTTAATGAGACCTTTGCCAAACGGGATGAAATCGTGTCTGCCTTCTCCACTAATGAGACCATTTACTGTGATTTCTTTGGTGATACATGTGATTCTAGACATTTGCGAAAAACAGATTAACAGAATGTAAGTTTCGTCAAATTTCAGCTTCGAGTTAGTACAATTGTTGAGATAGGATCCATGGCGTTTTTATTTATTTACTTTTTCGAATATATTGAAGCTTTCCAAATGTTGTTTTGACTTTACACAGTCGAATGAGAGTTTGTTTATCAAATAAATAAAGTCATAGGAATTTTATAGGCGTTGATAGAATGTTTATCAAATCATAGTCGAACCCGGAAGCGTGGAAATTCTAGGGGCCGTGTGAATCCTCCAAAATACGTCATAGAAACGCCATAGTTTGCTTTTGCCTATGATAGCAGTCAATAGACAGCTATGTGTCGATTCAAGTTTCCAAAGGGTAAATAAGCGTGCGTTTGATAAAGCAAACAAGTCGGCTTTGAACCGCAAAAAAAGCCTTGTATCAATTAACCCGAATAAATCATTACACAGTCCCGGAACTCTCGTTCTTGTCAACTGGTTGAGTCAATTCTGTAACATGCGTTTCATCGCCGACAGTAAATACGATAAAAAAAACTTTGAAAATATTCTCCACGTTTGGTCGTGAAAAAATATTTGATATTTAAACAATGAGAAATAGGCATGGGTGCCGCGGTTTGATTGTGGCTTTATGGCGATTACCAAAATTCAGCGGCCTGCTTGGGTGAGTCCGATACTTGGTTGCGTGACCGTCAAAGTTCAAGTAGTGGGATGAACTCATCAAAATCTTGAAGCGTATGCGCAGGAACGAAGAAAAAAAATGGAAAATAAACGTTAGAAACGAATTTTATATTTCGTGGAGCATTTTTTTTTTTTTTTAATCGATCCTTTCGATGCCCAGAGACGTTAAAGCGTTCCATGTGTATATTAATGATGAAAATTCTGTCTTTTTCTGTCCCCCGGGTAAAGACTAGTATTAAAAACAATATCGATGTGGAATTCACTCGAAAGCAGTATTAAGCATTTAGTGGAAAAGGTGAATAAGGGCTCACAGAGATCGTTTGTGTAAAAGAGCCAATATGGATGCATGAGAGTTAAATTTGCCTTGAAATAGAGTGATCGGGATGCATGAAGAATGAGCGAGCGATAGAAGGGCATATACGCAAAATAAAATATACGTGAACAAAGAGCTCGAAATACCATGAGAGCTTTGACCGAAGTAAAAACGTCAACAAAAACGTCTCGTCTGTCATGCAAAATTTTACTGTCGTCGTTGTTGCTTGATGACCCACTTGCACTCAATATAGAACGACCAGTGAACGTCGAATCGTAACGTGTCACGAATTTCGTTGATATTATCCACGTCTCCGTCGACCTCTATTTGCCAATTTTTTATTTATCGTTTCCCACGATCTGTTCTGTGTTATGAAATCGAATTAACATTTTATTTGTGGCAAAAGTATACCAAAAACCCAATCTACTTCTCTCAAAACTTCCGAATTAGAGGGTGAGAGTCAACGGATTATAAAATCGATTGTAAATTTTAATGTTTATGGATTAAAAAATTTTTAAGACATCAAATATTTTAAAAATATCGTGTGCGTCATGTATAGGACGTAATTGAATGAAAGTTTCATTTCCTTCGAGTATGGGAGCGGTGTAAAAAATTGACAAAAATGACAGATACGTCAAATAGTAGTTTCCATTAAAAAGTGGCGCCTGAAGGCTCTTGAGCTTTTCTCAAAATACATAAACATCATAATATTTTTCTCTTTGTCAATTCCGATCGTTCTGCGGTAATAAATTTATGACTCCACAGCCATTTCGTGATACGAAGAATATGATTACTGAAAATTGTCTTTGCACTTGGAGGCCAGAGTTCCTCTTTCTTTGCATGAAAATTCCATATAAAAGGTACAAAGGGTATGGATCGAATGGTGCAATTTTCTTGGCCAAAACGAAAAGAGGTTTAATGGTCCCCAGCGTATAAATATATATGTATGTAATGGAGATACCAAAGGGAATATCGAGCGACGAAAAGGGATAATATAAAGTGCGCAGTGAATATTTCAAAATATAAAATCGAATCGTGTCATCCGATTCTAAATACGTTATCGCGTTGTGGGCGTATTGCAGTGTGTTTTGTATCGTATACGAAGAGTTTTCTCTGCCGTTATCGGGTACCTATAACATTTGTTTCAACCCGAAAAGTATAACTTCTCCAAACGAAAGCAAATCGAAGGCGAAAGCCTTCGATTTGCGAAATATCTTTAGCCTTAAGCCCATCGGTATAACTCGTCATTGTTGGGCTGAGCTGCAGTCTCCCAACGAAAATGGATCTTCAACGAAAAATTCTTCGATAAAATTTTATTCTAATATTCTCGAAGCAATACCAATATTTCTACAATTCTATGAATAAATTTATTCAAATTTATTTTTTCACACGCGATGCTCATTCTTTATGGGACTGATACCTGTTCTGTGAGTTTCTCTTTCGTAATCATACGGAAACGAGAAATGAATTAGTGCAAATTGTACTTGTGAACGAAACGTCATCATGGGATGAAATGAAAAATCGAAGGTGTCGAGTTTTCTGAGATTTCAACCAGACGTGACCTCTTTACACGGATGTACAGATCAATATTGTTGAAAAAAAAAACAACAACAAGAACAACGAGAAAATTTGACGATAATAGTAAGGTCTGAATAAAAGATAAAGAGATTCGACGCTTGACGTCTTAATCTCGGAATCTAGCTCATGTTTGTTTTATGTATGTATATATTATGTACCATCTTGCGTTCCATATCTCAGCGAAGTGGTCGTATGTCAGTGCTCAGGGGCACAGTTTTGCAAAGATAAAAATCTTATTTCTGTGAACAGAGGGAAATTACACTTTTCCTTGTTTGCTTTCTCTTTCAGCCCCTCGTTTCGTCAGACGTAACACATTTGGGAACGAATGGGAGGGAAAATAAGATGAAGGGACAAGAAGGGTGACAGGGAGGTTCGTTATCAGGGCGTAAGAAAAGGACGGATGTGTTGAGGAGAAAGAAATAGAAATAGAAGGAGCGAGAGAGTGAAAGAGTGAGAGAAAGAGCGAGTGAGTAAACGGAGATTGCTAGTGGACATTTGTCACCGATCCATGGTCTCGAGGGGTGACAAACGGTGTGCGAAGAAACCACGAAAAAAGAAAAGAGCGAACAAAAAGAGAGCTGAGAGGGTCTGACGAGTGTCGGACTCTTTGGTTCCTCCTGGTCTTTCCTAATGCGATTCACGGACACGTGGTTTCCTTTCCATCCTTGTACTCGGAAAACGAGTCCAATCTGTCACACGGAACAAGGGTAAAAACCGCAGGACTTCCTACACTATTTCGTCACTCGTTTAACCCGAATTTGCTGGCTGCGATTGAAAAAAATCCTTTTTATTAGAAGTTGTAATTAAATGGGAGCTTGATTTGATCAAAAAACTATTTTTTTTAACCTTTCATCGACATAAATTCACTCTTCAATGTTCGTTTTAGCGATTTTTCTTCGGGTTTCTTTCCTACAGTATTTATACAGCGAATCGGTTGAAAAAAAAAAGAAATGATCGAGGAAAGAAACTTACAATATTTTTGTATATTTTTGAGCTGATTATTGTTTCACTATTTTTCATCATTTTTTTTTTCAAACAACCGCTGTCACCAGCGATTTTCGAAGTGGAGGTTTCCATCATTTTTTTTTGTAAAAGTATGCATGGGAAATAACGAGAGAAATAACATCGATTCGCAGTTGGAAGCTTTTCGAGGACCGGAAACAACAGTGCAATCGGTCATTGCCTTTAATTTTTTAAATATTTATTTTCAATTGAAAAGTCAATATTTTTAAATAAATGGAACGCATCAATCAACGCGTTTATTCCAGTGCCCGTTTGAGTGTTTGTCAGTTGTTCGACGAAATGCGTGTGACGAGTTTTTTTGCAGGTGCTCGAACGTTACGTCGGTACTTTATCGTGTACATCGTCATATTTCGTTTTTCGCACCGATATTAAGCGAAAAAAATGGATATCGTTTTGTCACGAAGTATTGATCTGTGTCGATCCATTATTATTATTTTTTTCCTCATGATTCAAGCGTTGATCGTGTTCAGACGCAATCGTCAGCCCGTCAAGGGCTCTTCTATTTGCCATTTTGAATTCAAAGGTCAAACATTATGTCGGGTGCGGTAATTCAATTGAAATAAATCGATATTTCACATAAAAGCACGTCAAACAGTCTTGCACGACAATTTTATGAAATTTATCTTCCAATTTCAACATATTTAACTCATTATCGTTTTTTTTTGTCGAAGAAAATAAACCGTGCTCTATCCGAAATCGTGTATTTATTTTTTCTTTTAAAGATAGGAAAAACTTCCATCGTGACTCTTTCCATTCTTTCTGATGAAATCTTGAAATAACGATCCTGTTCGCGTCTTTGTGAAACTTGTACTTTTGCCCTCTTTGAGTAAAGTCATCCCTAGGTTCGCCAATCCAATTATTACTTTGTTTTCTCTTCATGGACTCTGGTTCCGTTACGATCGAGAAAAAAAAAAAAAACCATTACTTCAACCATGTTTTTCAAGAGTGGATATTCTTTCTGTATTTGCGTAGATTTGTAGAAAAGCTTTCATCGTAGCAGCTGCGCAAGTGAATCATTCTTTAAAGATATGCCCTAGAATCTTTGCTCGATGTAAAAGGAGATACGGTACGCGAAGACGAAAAAAATCTACGGGAAAGATTTCTTTCTCTCGGTATATACGCGATCCTGCGTGGCAAGAAAAAAGAAAATAATATAAAAAATAGAACAGCTGAGGAAAAAAGAGAGAATAAAGTAATTTATTTGGTGCCCTCTCGGTGTGCTGAGCACATTTTTCAGAAATTCAGCTTTTTCTTTGTTGCAATAACACCAGCGAGTGTGTGATATATCTGCATAATGTATGTGTATGCGAGCATTTCCTCGTACAATGGGCGGTGAAACTACATGAGAGGGCTCCACTCATTCACTATGTACATATCTACATTCATAAATATATATATAAATGTGTGTACATGGGGTTTTTCACTTCGGAACAGAAGATTTTTCGAAAAACAGGCTCGGGAATTCGTCCTAAATGGCTGTTTGAGAAACAAATGGCTATGGGAACTGGAGTTAATAAATAACAGTAACGTTCAGTTGTTTATTCATTTATTTATAAATTATGAGAATATAGCTTCGAAAATTTGGCTCCTCGAAGAAATACCCTATAACTTTCGTAATATATTCATCTCCAAATATATATCTATGTATGGAACTAAAATGTGAGCTGTTCCTCTCACACACAACTCGTAAAATCCATAATAGCGAGTCTCCGCTATGGTCTTCTTAGTCTTCTCGGATTTTTATACATCAATGCTCGATTTTATTCGGAAGACTCAGGCTTCCAGAGTAAAAAGATCGTTTGATATTTTTCGTCACGCATTTTTCTCCTTAGCACGCATTATGTATTACACGTGCTCGAACTATAAAAAAAATTCTTTCCGTATTATGACAGCGTATCTAAAAAAGATGAGCACTTACCAAAACTTTGAAGGGCTAGTATATTGACAGTGTGAGGATTTCAAATATTGGGCGAAGATTGTCTTCCATTTATGGACCCAAACGGGCAATGCGCCGGATGAATTTATACATTTACTTATTTATTCATGTTATGAGACTGAAATAATAATTTATCTGAGTTGAGATGTTTTTTCAAAAAGTAAATTGCTCGGACAGACTTGAACCTCTCTATTAAAAAAGAAAAAAAAACACAATTATTTGTTGATAAAACGAATTTAATAATGACGATTGCGGGAGATTTTGGTTGGCTTATGATTTATTCTTTCGATTTATGATTTGTATGATAAAAATACGAGTTGAATAATAGGACGATATTAAATGTACCTGTCGCTAGGAGGGGCTAGATGATAATGTTGGAATATTGGCCCCGGGTCGTTTTATACAGACACGTGCTAAACTAGAACGTTTTCCCAAGAGATAAAGAGTTTTCGTCAAAAACAGTGAGATAACAGTGCGAAAGAGAAAAAAAAGGAGAAAAGGGAGGAGGGATAATCGAAGTAATTTTTTCATGTCATCAGAAAGTCGTCAGTCTTCATGGGTGTTATTGGGTAATCTCTGTCTGCAACATCAATCACCTTTCCCTACATTGGTTCGAGGTGTCTGCATGTAGAATGTCTTTGTACACATGTACAAGTCATTCCATGTTGACTAGTTTAATGGGATCAGAATGTACAAAAGTGTTCGACCAAATTGATCAATCGTCCACGAGAATCGATACGTTTGTATAAAACCAAGGACGATTATGCAGAAATTTTATTGTTTTTTGAAATTAAATTTTCAATGAATCTAGATAATCGAATTCCAACTGCCTCTTAAAAAATAAAAACTCGATTTGGATTACAGAGATGATTATAAAAGCTCTGAACGTTTCATCAGCACAGTCAAAATGCCGAAAATGTTAATGAGAATGATCGTAAACATGGCCGAAAAAAGCTTCAAAAATTAATTGAAAAATAATTAAAATGCTTCTCCTTAAGATTAGGAAGAATAAGGAATGAATTTGACAGCAGTGAAAGCAATAAGCGGGAGACTTATAAGCATTGAATTTCCTATGCATATAGAGCATAGGCCGTGTTCCCGAGGGATCGACATCATTGTCGGAAAACCTCGATCGGACACCTATGATTTCCCCTTCGGTCGTTCTTTAGTTCTCCCCCTTCCTTCCTCTCTCTCTTTCGTGTAGCCATCAAGGACTATCCTCTTACGACCTAAATCCCACCGGATGGTTTTTGCACTCTTCCGCTTTCTTTTCCCCTGTCCAGCATCGCACGGGCTTTGTTCGGCATTGATCTAAGGAGATCTCTGATGTGACCCATCCTAGTCTCTTACAATCACACATACACCCAGATACAGTCAAATACACGAAGTTATACAGCAGCCCAGCCACGTATATGTCTATATGTAGCAACGTGAACGCGCACAGATTACCACCAAGAGTCTAGCACTCGTTGCGGTCCAAAGAGAAGACACGAGCGGTGACCCTTTCGATAGCTGAGAGAATATCCCCTTTCTTCGCGCCCTAAGCTCGATGGACCCGAAGTGTCGCGATCGTAAGAGATTGCTTCTGCCTGATGTTCTTTCTTTTACTCCTCTTTATTCCCATTCGAAAAGAAAAAGCTCACGAGCTGAATACAAGAGATCCTACGTTTCTATAGTAATCGATATAGCGATCATGGATATGTATGAGACCAGCATCGCAAGTTTCCTTACAACATTAGATCTTTTATTTACATGCGTGATTAGAAAACATTCAAATCGAAAATTTTAGTTAAGGATTTTTTCCAGGGGGGGTTTTGATCTCCGTGTTTGCTGTAAAAACAATAACATTAACAAGATTGTGACAACATTTTTGGATTAGATATTTAATTTAGTAATCGAGGTCTCTAAGAGAGTGAACGTCCAGATTCTTATTGACTTTGAATCACTCGTGGTACAAAAGAACGTGGTCGAAGCAGATTTAAGTAGTTCGAGCCTGGTTTGGTCAGACATTCTGTCATTCTACCGAAATCGATTAATCTCGTTCTCAAAGCTTTCGATAAATGAATCTTAGGAACATTCATCAATGTTGCGTAACCGTATTGACCATTTGTTGCGATTATTACAGCGAAAAGTAAATGATAAACAAAATAATCGACGAACTGAAATAATTGGAATCAGACACAACGTGCCTCCGGTATCAAATGTTCTGGACCTCATATTTTTAAGGATGTCTTTTTTTCCTCAGGTTCCCTTGATGATATAGTAGAATGTGATACGAAATTGAGGTCGAACAACGTATTATAGAAGAATACGAGATTTTTTTAGGTGAAAGCTGGCGGAGAGAGAATGAGATAAAGAAGTTCTCCGCATTGACGTGTGAGATTGAGTGCGTGCCTTCGTGTTTCCTCGTATTTTCTTTTCTAGTCTTTCTTCTCTTTCTCTCCCACTCCCTCACTATCTCCTTCTATCTCTGTCTCTCTTTATCTTTTTGTACAAGCTACAGGATGCGTGTCCATGTATGCGTACATTTCTGTGTATTCTTAGTTGCGAATAAAAGGAGGAGTGTGAACTATCCTCTCGGGGGTGCTCAATAACAATCACTGCTCCATGTATACGTAGTCTTCTATAGCACGTACTGTAATATACTACGTACACTGTAGGGTAGTCCTCTGTATCTCTTTTCGAAAGTACTTTTTTTATATATTATTTTCTCCCACGAGAATAGCGACAATGCTGGCGTGTCTGGATTTTGATTATGCTTCATTGGTAAATACGATGAGAGGGGTTGCCGGGAATAATTTTTCTCTTCTTATTCCTCGAGCCGTAAAGTAACTAAGTACATTTGTAATTAAAGGATACGCGCCTTCCATTTTAGTTCCGCAATATTTTTACGCAATACCCAACGGACCGAAGCCTTGCTGCGTATTTTTCTCCTTGGTTCTAAATAATGATCAATTCTCACTGCACTTTAATATAAATTTTAGCACAGCACCGATGTTCAAACATTTTTTAAATAGTACATTGATGCTCCCGAGATACACTGAGTAATTGAACAGACAGTTAGCTTGATTCATATTTATGGTTTTCATTTTCGACTGCTTTAATCCTGATGGAAGAAATTTATCGTTACTTTGCATATATGGCAAGATAAAAGCATTAGTCTATTCGAGCGGTAAGATAACGTGGAAAAAAGTGATTTCCAAATAGCGACCATGGTACCCAAGGTCCGTTTCTAACTCCGAGAGAATCTGAACAAATCTAGTCTCCGGTAGTCCATCAGACTGTGCAATAGACGACATTTGAGGGTACGACTGCGGCAAGATATTCACATTACATGCAGACGAGCACAGTCCATACACACATACAAACACCGCCTATAAATGTAAAAATGGTGACTGGAGAAGGGAAGAAGCTTGAGTTGTTTTTGTCGCTTGGAGGAAAAGAAAAAGGAAGAATAGAAAACGATACAAGGGAGTCCAGGCAAGAAAGTGGAGGACGATAGGAGGGATGAGGAATGGGCCGAAAGAGTTTTCGGGTGGAAGAGGGTGTGTGCACTGAGGAAGCAAGTCGCTCGTGATCTATGAAGAGGAAAAGAGAGAAAGTGTTGGAAAGCTTGGAGGGAGACAACGAGTAGAGTTTGCCACCCACTACGGAAACGTCAATCCATATATATGTACGTACATCTATATACAGACAAGATAAAGTTGGAAAGCTCGGTGGCGCGAGCGAGCACACCCTTTACTCGACTGCCGCGATGCTGGTCGTGAACCGACGGATTGTCCGAGGCAGAAGCAGCCAACAACAG
This sequence comes from Campoletis sonorensis, assembly GCA_013761285.1. NCBI lineage: Eukaryota > Metazoa > Arthropoda > Insecta > Hymenoptera > Ichneumonidae > Campoletis > Campoletis sonorensis. The sequence goes on from JACEOJ010000124.1 coordinate 836,279, forward strand.
CATCAGCACCCAACAAACCAGTCTATTCCGTTTCGTTTCGTCCGCCCGGCTTAGTCGCAATGTTTCTTACTACTCTGTATAGCCATAGAATACATATAGGTATGCATGCTCTGTTTATTGTCTGGTAACATTCTGCTCACATGTATATACATCGCCACCTCGTTCCATTGCCAAGCTGCGGGGGTGCTGCCTTCTTTCTCCATTCCAGCTCCCTCACGAACTCATCCATCTCAACGGGATTCTGTCTAGTCGGCGCCAAGCCTTGCGACTCGTTTGTATACGAGAATTGTCTCCTTCTACTGACTGCCCACCCTCTCCTCTGTCTCATTTGTCTTCAGCGTTTTTTTGTTAGCTGCTGGTAGCTTATAAACTGGTTACCTTGGTACTTGGAGGAGTATACAAAACATTGATTCAAAGTTTGCTTTTTTTTTGCGAACTAATGATCAACTCAAGCTACTCTTGGATGCTGGGCCTCCCCTATGCCCACCATCCATCTAGGTGTCGTTGGAAGACTTTTTGTCAATCTTACACAAGTCCTTAATCCCTCATTCATTTCTTTTTTAATTCTATGAATTCCATGCCACCAACCCCTATAACCATAGCCAACCCAGTCCATCTGACTCCCCATCAATTCTCCGCTCCTCCTCATTCCTATATTCTTCCTCTTTTACCGCCTCCCTCTTTATACCCCATCTTTGCAATCTTTCAGCAAGCATCGGATTCTCCTTTTAGGAAGAACTCCGCATGCACGAGATACCTAAATGTAAAGTGTGTTCGTGTGGACGTGTGCGTGCATGGAGTCTGGCGAGAGAACCAGACACTGTGGCACTGTGAGCCTCCGTCCGCTTTACTTCCTTTCTTCTTAGCCCGGTTCCAGCGACCGTGGCCAGCGACGCATTTTAAACATTTCACCATTCTCCGCCCCGCCATCCAACGTACTCTCCTACCTCGGTGTCGGAGCCAGAAGACTCTTTCCCTGAATTATATGTTCTCCCTTAGCTTGCCTGCGAAACCACTAATCCAGACACTAGCTCCTCTCTATTTCTTCGTATCTCCACTACGTTTTCTCGTTTTTATGCCACCTCTGTCGCTCATTCGTTCTCGGAATAATCCTTCCCCATCCCTGTACGTTCCTGTCGACGCTGTCCCTGTCTATGATCGAAATCATTTTCTATTCTCGCTGCATCGTCTAATTTAAAGTATTTTGCCAAATGCCGTCATTTATTCGAAATTTCACCCCTATTCCTTGTCGCGCATTGCCAACCAAACTTTGAATATATTGAAACAAGCCCGTGGTTAGCTCGAAATTATTTCGATGGAAATTTTTTGTTGATATTACAATAACTTGTCTTGTTTAATCCGTATCAATTTGTGCATTGATATTACGGTTATAATGGATGCGTCCTCTGGATATCCGCATTGTGTGATTCGTAAACCACAATATCGTCAACTCTGTAAGCCAACTAGAGATAGCCACATTGAGGTGAATCCATATTGGTCCTTTGGCCACGGCTCATCTCTGGGAATATATCTAATCAAAATTCTACCGGGTTATTTGCCCCGGCGGAATGTGGGGCTCCAACGATGGTATACGAAATCGGAAATCCTGATACAATTTGGTTGGTTATGTGTAGGGATCGTATTATAGACGCATGGTATATAGAAACAGCGAAGGCTTACTAGTGCGATATCCGGATGTCGACAACCCTCTGGTTTTCATACTAGGGTACATATTCAGGAAAACATCACTGTCTGATTTTCCCAAAAGTCGTATTTCGCAAAGAAAGATGGATGTTATCCATGTGGCTCTGGTTGTTGTTCCTTTGAGACGAAAGAGATAAAAGAACGTGGCAAAAATCCGGTTGTTTATTATTTCTCAAGATCCAACCAATGTCAAATGGACTCTGAAGGTCATTGGAAGACGCGCAGTGGACATTGAGGTCATCGAATAGTCGTCAAGTGCTTATACATTTCCAGAAAAATCACGTATCGTCGTTGACTTTACGCGCAGCTTGGTATAAATAAAACCAAGCTTTTCGCTCAGCTCTTACATCATCATCCTTACGTAATCCAATTGTCGGAAAGCTCTCTTCAGAGGTCGTGTATATCGTGAGGCAAGATACTGGGATGATGCTAAAGCTTCGGTCGCAGGAGGGTGCTTATGCGTGGCATATATGGCTCTCGGCTCGTGTGCACTTTCCTAGTACGACGGCTAAATGACGCCATCCGGGTAAAGCTGTGTGCCCCACCGCGTGAAGGAGCCCAGCAGCGAACGACGATTTATTCAAATTTCAAGCTTATCCCAACGACGAGGGAGAAAAAGAATCTTTCCCTCTTCTGTTTTGCCGCGTCTTCCACTTCACACATACGCACACGGACGTACAGTCTTCTCCCTACCCTAAGCGGACTGAGGAGAACGTTGGGAAAGTAAAGGCGGTAAACGTGTCGTTGCCATCATCGCGTCACTCGTTCCCAGTCCCATGTTGTAGTATATGGTCGTCGTACTCTTTTCTCTACGGATATCGAGGGTTGTGTGCCATACAGGGTAGTGCCAATCCTTGTGGTGCTAAGGCTTTACTACGCCAACCCTCCCATCATCTCCTAGAACGCAACAATGGCCTTCCTAGCAAAGTTGCCAAACTTTTACAACCTCCAGATTTTCCCATTCCCTCTCTCATCTGGCGTCTTTTCTTACAACTTCTTTTTTCGCCTCAACTCGTTGGACATCGTTTCCGCCCAGCGTGACTCAGCGGTGGTCGACAGTTTCGAGATGAAGGCTAGGGGAAGAAATTTGTATCGTCGTGGAGGGTGGAAAAGGAGGCAACATTTCCTCGTCACAGCAGAACAGTGATAAGCTTCGCTACTGTGAATGACCCATCAAACTCAATGCCACATCTTCGGAGTGGTGCTTCCAGGAGATTAAAAAAACTTTCTTGCCTCGTTTAATATCTTAACTGTAGCGTGACTAATCTCTGAACTTATTTAACCATCGTGGAGAAAGATACCTACTTCTTTGGACGAAAAGAAACGGTGATGGAAATTTTATGTGGCCGATGGCACGAAATTCACCAAATAGTTTACAAATCGTATTATGTAAATTCAATGTGTTCGAAAAAGGCAGCTTTACGAATAACTGACTCCCTCGAACGACTGAAACGTTGCATCCATGAAGAAAATTGTATGTCTACACATCGAAACATTCCGAGTACTACTTCCATAAAGATTGCTACAACCTCAGAATATTTTCAATGTTTGTGCCAGGCCAAGTTTGTAACGTGGACGTGTTTGGCAATTGGACAAATTTTTATCACCAGGCTCTCTCGAGTATTGGAAGAAGCATTTGTACAGTTTCTTGGTGTGCCTATCATTGAATATCGTTTGTCGTGTTTCCATTCTAAAGAGAAACTTGGTCCACCGTTGGTTCGTCCAGTTGGAAAAACGAGCGGAAGAGAAAAAAACAACCCAATGTTGTACGGGACGTACAGCCGGTTGGCTTCCAGGATGAGTGGCGGAAAGCTCCAGTCGTGCGTGGCGAAGAAAAAGAAGAAGAAGAAAACCGAGAGAGAGAGAGACTCGGTGACGGGCGAGGAAGTGAAAGGACAAAAAGGATGGGGTGCGGAAGGGTGATAGTGACAGAGGGAAAGGAGAATGCTCAAAATGACGGGCGTAAGAGTAATACCATGTAAATATAAGGCTGCGTCGCATTACTCCCTCTAGCAGAAGAACACGAAGCAGAGTTAAAACCCTCGGAACCCTGCTGAAGCTACAATCCACCCCTTCGAAGTCGGTTGCTCTGCCATTTAATAGCAGCTTGCTCGTGTCCCACGCGATCTTAAATCTCAGATTCTTGCAAAGGGCCATCCTTTGCTATTCTCTGACATATAAATGGGCGTTGCTTCCAAGTCTCAACAGGACCGATTGATACCCTTTAAAATCGTTCCGCTTGGCATCATCCTCTATCACTTCACGGCAAAGTTCTGTGTCGTACAATCATTTGTTTTCGACCATTCCAAGAGGACTTTTGGTCAAAAAGTGTTGGTCAGATGAGGTAGGCAAGCCTAATAAAAATGATTTGACATTTCGATTCCATATTCGGGCATCTGTCCAATTAATAATAAACAAAAAAGGCAATAGCCTTCAGTGACAGGTCATAAGGCTCGTCACGTGGAATAAGTTCATTAGCAGATGGTTCCAACTGGCAATTGGGAAAAAAAACCCTTCGACCACCATTAGGCTGGGAATTCATTAACGTGGTGGGTTGATGAAAATCCTTTTTCTTACTTTCCCTCCATATTCGATTAACCCTTCAAGCTCCTTCGACTGTAATCTTGTCAGGAAAGACAACGAAAGTAGTGAGAAACTGTGGGATCGGTATGTGCTGAGTGAGATATCTATGGGGCTCTTCTCCCTATGAAGACTTTTTGTTAGTAAAATCCACGTCGTGAATCCGTATAGCAAATGCCTCTGTTCACTATACCTTTCTCGTCTCGCTTGCTCGCCGATGTTTCGGAATTAATGTTCGAAGTTCTCATACCCCATCCCCTTGTAGTAAAGTTGGCGGAGCAGCTTCGCCGGAATTCCGCGCACAGTTCCCCTACCTCAACTCATCTCAATATAGACGTATACATATATACATATAAATATACAGCTCTGGGCATATATCCATCGACATATATCTTCATGCTCTGTCTAACCCTTTCTCTTCATCATTTTATCTTGTTCCATCTCCATTATATCGCTTGATAGCACACTAGCTATCCTTGTCTTCATAGAATCGTTGCTCCACTCACTCCTCTTCCCTTCTTTCCTTTCTGTACGGACATATTAGCGCGCGAGAGATTGCTGCAAGGTTCAACTATCATCGTATATACGAGTGAGAGCTCCATTCAAATCGTTAATACGAAATTCAGTCACGTGTGTACTCTTGAATCTTTGAGACAAACGATATGGCCATTGGCTCTTCTGTGGACGGCTAATGACCGTACCGTTGGCTCAAGGATCTTCCCTCTGAGCTCAATGTGCTTACGAGCGTCATCCGTTGTATCAAACTTGCCAATAACTGGTGTATGTTCAATAATTGCAGCCGCTCTTTACACTGTATTAGATGCGTTCAGTCGAGAATTTCCCTGAAGATCCAGGAGAATCGATGCGATGGGCTTCTATCACCCAACAACCTCCGCGAATATACCACATCATGCATGTTACCTATAGATATTCTCAGCACAACCATTATGTATACGGCTGATACGAATAGCTCAGGTGAGCTGAAGCGTTCACTGACTAGAGTTAAGCATTACCAGGAAATATGCATACGTGCATGTTCAGAATCTACAGCTATTTCAACCTTCCCTAAATTTCAATATTTCTTCTAACATTCTTCAATATTTTCCTGGAAATTTCGATAGGATTCGCATCAGTTTTTTTGTCTGGTTTTTAATGCGGATTGTTGAGCTCCTGGATGGTCGCGGTAAATTGGTTGAAATACATAGAGGATGCTGCGATTCTCATGTATGAACAGAAGATGTTTATGGTTTGAGTGAAAGGAACAGGACTGGCGACCAAGCAGTACTGCAAAGCCGATCATGGACGTTGCTCATGAGTGTTCAATCCGATTAACAAAATGTATTTATAAATAACCGAAGCCTCCTGGACGTGACTAATGTCCAAAGATTATTCGATGTGAAATAATAATTACAAGGTTTTTGTGAATATCAAGTGAGAGGTGAAAACATTTTTAGAGCAAGGAAACGAATATATTGGGCTGCAAAAACGAGAAACCATGAAGTAGGTAATACCTTCATTTTGGCTGACCGATGAAAATTCGAAAAGGTAGCACTGAATTCTCTTTCTGTCCTAGATTTAACGTTAGCACTCCTTGAACCCGACATAACTCTTCTACCTCGTGGGCTATTCGAGCTCTGACTTTGAGCGTAGGGTTTCTCCAACACAGCCACACGCATATATACGGTTAGCTCACACAGTAGTCAGAGCTTAGAGAACATCTGACCGACGGACCGGCATTGCCTTTTATCTTTTACACCGCAAACTATATATAAACGTGTATAAAAGAAGCATATCTGTATATCCAGCTAACTCTTCTCTCATTCTTTTCATTTCTGCTGAGAAACCTCTTACCAAATCCAGGCCTCTCGTCCCCTCTCGTCTTTTCTCGGCTGTTTCCTCTCGTGGCACTGCTCAAAGCCAAACACACAGTTTGCTTATGCTCACTCACCATTCAGAACAAAAATTCCGTGGCTCAATTCTTTGAACGAAAAAAAAAACATAATAATAATACACACAGTAGCTGAAGCAACACTTTGCGCAAATGCCTCGAAACTTCCAACCACTGAATTTCATTTGGACCCTGGACTAGTCTTTCTAGCCTTTGTCGCTTTGACGAGTGAGTAATCAAGAAGTTTTTTTTCTGCTGGCTATTCATCACTGACAAGTTAACTCAACCCTCAGATGGATTAGCACATAGGGATGAAGAGAAGCGTGATGATATTCGAGTTGTTCAAATACCGTGAACACTATTTGACATGCATCGAAAATTCTTCGATCTTAGAATATCTTTATTCCGAAAAATCGTTTCGAGCCAATGATCGATCGAGATGGTCTGGTAGATCCATTGGATTAGTAATACACCATCATGATGATCATCACGCTCGCACTAAGGGTTGGGGATGAACGCCTCGGGAACAATGTCTCGGGCTAAGTCGTAACAGCACCTCTTCCTCATTGTGCATACCCGTGACGACCAATCTATCCAGTTTGAGAGAGCGGGGTCAATGTGCCCTCGCCATTGACGTCGTCGTTATCTCCGACGCTATCATCCCCCATAAACTAATCCACCGGGTTTCTCGGTGGCTGAGTATTAAGGTAATAAGCGGATTCACGTGTGCATCTCTCCCGGTTAAAGCATACTACGTCAGCTGGGCTGAATCACGGTTGGTCACCTTACCGCGTACTCCGGCTTATGGCGAGATGTTGGATGAAACATGATGGACTGGCTCCAGTGATGACTCCGATTGACTGCATTCTCGCTCGGCTAATCACTGGACCAACATTCTCCTATCGACCTCCAACCCTATTCGTAAATCGGCCTACCTCTGGTGGCAAAAAATTGTAGCTGAGCCAGGGCTATTGAAGGGGTAAGAATGGATCTCTCATTCGATGAATGGGCAACGAAAGTAGGGCCAGGATTTATGAGTCACATGCATCTGGAGGGCCTTATATTATTGCTATAATTTTAAACGTCTGGACAAAAAAAAACATTTTCGAAGCTTATGGTTTGAAGTGCTCAAACTTTTCTTTATCACGAAGAAATGTTTTCCATTATTTTACTTTTCCACGAGACGTTAATGAATTCGGAAAGCTCGTGATTAAAATAAGCAGAGTATTCTTAAAGCAGATTACTTTATCCGGTGCAATGAAAGCTGCTGAATGCACCATTGCTGGTATAATCTCTGTCGAGGTTCACGTCTACGGGGGTTCGTTCTCAAGGTGCCTACCGAAAGCTATGTGGTTCCGAAGCTTCTTTCTATGTACATAAGGGTTAAGATGCGGGACTGTATATATTTGAAGATGCGAATCAACAACAACCAGACTGCCTGTTCTCAGGGCTCCAAGGACGTCCTCGTTGTCCCTAAGAATTCGTGTAAACAATCTGATTTTTCTGGGGATCGTACTCTCCTCTCATATATATTTTTTTTCGAATAAGTTACTTGTTTGTTTATCACGAACGGACCTAAACAAATCAAAACAACCCCAACAAATTCGAGTGGCCGTGTAATGTTGGCCGTTTTCGCAGAATAACGGAGGCCTATCCGTTGCTTCGTCAAGGATGTCCTTAAAAGCATTCTCGAGGATACATTCGAGAGGGGCTCAATGATGTCCTGAGAGTATCTTCGAGGCTATTTTCCCGGACATTCCGTGCTAAATTTTGAAAACGCCAATTGCTCAATTCCTACGGTTAAGTATTTCATCAAGGATCGTGGCGGTTTCTGGTCACTTTTAATCGAATTCTCAATACCTAATCAACGACAAAATCGAACTCGACAAGTTTTTACATTGACTCCCAACCAAGGACTCGTTGACTTGTGGTGAACTGTCGACCTTTTCAGTGTGGCAAAAACTCATTTCTGCCAATATTTCATTAGAACTTTTCTTTTCGAATTTATCGTTGACTGAACTGCACGAATCTATCTTTTTCAATCCAAATTTATAAAAGCTTCCACAATCGATATAAAAATATCTGAAAGTCTTAGAAAATTAGCGTATTGGGTGTGTCGGATTAATGAAAGTTTGTGGGTCGTCCAAGCTTGTAGAACATTAGAAACGCCCGGATGGAGGAGAAGGTCTGTACCCATTAGGAATACCTAGATCGAGGTTGTACCTTACATTTTATATGAATATGTATATATATGTGTGTGTATATGTATATGCAGGCTTTCACCCATGTATGCCTATTAGTGCCAGAGGCATATGAAGTAGTACGTAGCCACACAGAAGCCGGATTTTCAAGTCATCCACTCGCGCCCTATCAGCCACGGTGCACTCATTCTCTCTCTTCCTCTTTCTCTCTTTCTCTATCTCTTTTCCTCTCTTTCCTTTTCATAGAGAGTACTCTCGACTTCCCTCCTGTTTTTCCACCAAAGCTTCTATGCCCATCTACCGCGTACTCGTGCAAATTTCGAGCCCAGCACCGACGGCAACTTCAGCCACTGCCACCCAACATACGTCGCCTATGCCGTCCTAATTACGAGCACACCAGAATCACAGTGGTATCCTCCGCAACCCTGCATAAGGTCTTATCCCGGCTTTACCAGACGCGCACGTATCTTCTCTCAACTCCCTTTTTCAACAATTTCTGCGTGCTGGTTACATAGTTGTGTTTATTTATAGGTTCATACACGAGACATTTCACGTGAACTTTTAATTCCAAAGTCTTCATCCTTTTTTTGATTTATTGCCAGAAAAATAAAAGTAGAAATGCGATTATCCGAATGAGCCATTTTTCAGTGCTTTTAAAATATAAATACATCAAGTCATTAACTGTTTATACTTTAAAGTTGTTGTTGTTTTTTTTAAGTACAATTTAATTATTCGACTTGTTGCTGTGAAAAATGTTTAAACTGAATGTTGTCAAAATATTGCTCTACTGTTTGGTTTAAAGAGAACGGGCCCGGCTTACTGCGCGGCTATAGAATAGGCGGTTAGGGAGGGGATGAGCAACACAATCGGGACTTCTTGGAACGTCGTGGTAAACACGGAATTACCGCGTTGCCGCGGGAGGGGGTCTGTTGATAAGCGCAGTGATAGCGGATCGTTCAGTGAAAACGGACGCTCGACTCGCGACCCGCAATCCGGGATTCTTATATACGCGCATAATTAATTACACGCGGAATCACAATAAAATAAAACATCAAAAATTTGTACCGATCAAGACGGCTCCAAGGTACGAAATACAAGTTTGGATACAAATATTTAATATTTCTATAAACAAAAATATTTATTCTGTACGTATCGTATATATACGGATGGACCTTCATAAATATGAACCGGTAGAACAGTGATATTTTTATTCAGATAAAATAACAGCCAAGACCGACATTCCTGGCCACGAAAAGCTCGCTCCCACTACAGTCGAATCGCTCTGAACTTAATTTTCTTACAAAGACGATATTCCATGTGTCATTTTGTATTTTGGCATTGATTGAAATGTCAAAAACAATCACAGACTCTCCGTCTTTCTCGATTTTTTTATTTCTCAATAGAACTAAACTCATCGTATTTCATGGCTTTTTCGAAGGTTTTTTTTGTCCAAGTTTGATGGAAGTGAGGTTCGACTATTTCACAATAGCATTGTGTACTTCAAGTGGAACGAAGAGGGTACGGAGCCCAAGCAACGTGGTTACTTCAGGGAGCACTGGTCCCGCCTCCATTTACAACGAATATCTCGTTTCAAATATTCACATAAGAATGTATGCATCCACATTTGAGGGTTTGCGTGTATAGATATAAAAAGGAAATGGGAGTGTGTGTGTTGTGTCTGCATGTGAAAACGTCTAAAGGTATAAATGTGTTCGGAAAATGAAAATCGTCGCTCCCCTGAAGTATTCGAAAGTCTCTTGGCGCCTCGTAGTCGACGATACAGGACGCCACTATATCATGTATTACATTTTTCTTTTTGTCTCTCGTTCATGGTTCGCGAGAAATCCCTGCAAAACGACGCTTTTTACTTTTTTTTTTCTCTTTCGCACCCTCGCCCGCGAGCTTTTTTGCCTGAATCGGTCGAACCCTTCGTATCCTTTGTTCCAAAAATTCGGCGTATCAAAATGGATCAACATTTGTCAAACATTGAATAAATATACCGAACATTTCAGGCCGTTTTCTTTTTTAAGAAAAAAATATTCGAAATATTTGCAAGCACTTGTTACGATGACCATGAATTTTATATCGATAAATAATGGGGCCGGCCTTTTGTCAACTTGACGACGAAGGAAGTAAACCGAGAGACGGTATAATCAGTTTGTTTTTATTCCATTCAACGTTTGACTAAATTGAGTGACTCGTAACCTGCTGGCTTTTAAACTTTTATCGTTTATCTCGTAACCAGATTTTTAAGAGTTTTTCAAGTTATTGGTATTTTCTCGACCGCTCGAAGTCGTCAGGAATACGAAAAATATTCAGCATTTATATATACATATCTTTTTATTTGTATATTCATACTTGTTATACTTTTTTTTATGGCAGCCATTGCGTATAGCTTGCAGCTCATGTGTGAATAAATGGGCTGGTGATGTACGGACATATTTCAATGCATACGAAATATGCGTCAGGTTCATACATCACGCGTCTACATATATATATATTTATATATCTTATGTGGTTTGCTGCGATATAAAATATCGTAAATTTGGGATCTATAGATCGATGCGATTTTCCTGAAACGGTTTAGCTCTGCGGGTTTGTCGTTTGAAAATTCTAGGACTCGTGGGTGTTACAATTCGTTTGGTTATTCTTTTTTGTTTGTTTTTTATTGTTTTTTTTTCTTTTTTTAAAGCTGTAAACCCGCAGTGCCTCTGCGCTAGGAAAACTTTCGTGTTAAAGTACAAATGCGACTTTCGCTCGACTTGCAAAGCTCGATTAACGTATATATGAGCTTGTGTCTATATATATATATAAATATATACGTGTTTAGTAAATGTACCAGTCTATCTATGTATCTCATGGTGTATTGGTGTAGTAAAAGTACGTACAGTGCTTTGGAATCCTCGGGAGAGGCCGCTCCAACACCGCGAGAGACTTATCTGGCGAGCGTTGTACAAAGTGGTATACCGGTTAGAAGTTTTTAAAAGCATGGAACCGAGATATCGTTCTCTCTCGCTCTTTGTCTATCTTTTTCTTCTTTTCTCTCAAGTCGTTGGAGGAAAAAAACGCTGCTGCAAGTTACTCTCCTCTAATGACCATCTTGCACGATTAGGCTAAACTTTTTTTTATTGAAGTTACTTACAGTTTCTGTACACGAAGCTTTTTTTCGACTTTTTTGGCGTGTTTTTTTTGTTTTTTTTTTACGGATTTCTTGTTTCGATACCCGGTTCTCAACGAGATCGTAGCTCGTATCTTTCGAGTTTTTTAAGCTGAAACTTGAAAGGGTGGATGTTAAAAAAGAAACGTCTTTTTGACTTTCACCATTTTGTTTAGCTGCTCCTCCAAAGCAGAACATTTTCGACTCAGCCACGAGAGATCTTTGAAATACTTGCCAGAACTGATGACTGTGATTATTGTGAAAATTTTTAATGTTGAAATTAGTGAGAAAATTAATAAAAGATGAAGTAATGCTAAAGCTTTCCAAGCCTTTATTGCACACATTCAATTCGCCTTTTGACGTCCAAGCTCTAGATTCTGTCTTTTCCGGAAAAGTCTCATATAACTCGGTCGGAGTGAAGCCCGGGACTTCTGAATGTTTCCATTTGCTCCGCTGGCTTTCCCTTTTGTTCCCTTCTCGTTTCCCCTACATTGCTCTCGCACAGTTACTCTCGTCTTTAATCGCATTCTGCCGCTCGAGTAATTAAAATGCTACGGGTAGAGGCATTAGCAATTCCGGACGAGAGGAAGAAGTTTTCTGATCAATGTCCGAGGAAGTAGATGGAGATGGTGGTGTTTAATGCAGTAGAGATGAGTAAATGTTGACTCTATCCAGCAACGACTATCTGTTTTTAATGAAAGCCACCAACGAGTCTATCTTCTCCACTTTGTTCGATGAACCAGTATTTTTTTTTTTTCATTTTTTTTTTTTTCAAATACACTTCGGTGCATACGTGATCATCATGTTACATATTAAAAATCTTTCTTTCAAATAAACAGGATGGAAAAAACTTTGTGAAATAAATATTGAATTTGCTGGAGAATATTCATTTGAACAAGATTATTTATAGACTGCAATTTGAGATCGAAAACAAAACGCAATTTTTTAAATGTAATTTCATCCACAAGGACGAAAACCATGGCATATTTTTCGGCCCGGATTTAGTATAGCTTTTCAAAGAGTTCGAATTTATTTTTGTGCTGTCAAAGGATGAAACCTTCGGAAATATTTGATTAATTGAAAAAAAAAATACAAATAGATGATTTACAGAGAGCTCGGCACTCGATATAATTTTTCAATATGCAATGCAGTACCAGGGAATGGACGATGAACCAATTTCAAATCTGATATCATAAAATCATAAATAAGACTTGAACGTAAGTTATTTTTACTCACTGACTGATAAAATTAAATCTTCCGAGTTGGAGCAAGTTCGATTCGCTTTAAAGAGCGAAATAACTACCATCGGTGACGAATCAATGTTGTATGCGAGCTCCAAATAATCTGCATCGACATTTTCAATGAAACACACAAAAACAAAGACAAATATTTCATTCCGAAAATAGTGAAGCATAATTTAGGAATTTTACTATTTCCGGAATCTCTATTTATCCAACAAACATGATCCAGTTTTGGGACATGAAAATATGACTCTGGATTTCGCAAATACGGAGTTCAATGGACATGTTTATAAACGTGTGTATTTTGCATGTATAGATATAAGCTTGAACGTTGTCCCATGTACAGAAAATTGATTCCCAGTCATTTGTAAAGCCACCTGGGACCGAGTAGAAAAGTGGGGTTTTCCTCCCTTGATTTCCATAATAGTAAATTCGGTGAAGCAGCTCGAGGAATGTGGGGGTTGAAGGAAAAGTCCTGTGTGTAAGGAAATGAGAGAGTATTTGGGCAAGAACAGGAAACATGAGGAGGACGTAAGGAGTTGAGTTCAGTGAGAACATGCGGTCTTTCTTTTTTTGACTGGTTAAAAAACACATGGATCCACAGTTAGGGGATGTTTCAAAGCTCATGCGACTCGATGATCATTTTATTTGTACATGATAAATATTTACATCATTGAATGTATATTTACATGCATATGCACTCATTTACATATAAATATATATGTATATATACATGATACAACGACAGGATACCGATGGATGCGTTGGTTCCGGTATCGACCTGCAGGGCGTGTCTTCCTCACCAGGGAAAGCGCGCACCGTCAACCCCACACAAGCGTCTCGCGCTACCCCTTCGATCTCACCCTTACTCTGCTACTCTCTCTTTCCCTACTTCCCAACGCTCTCTGCCTGTCTCTCGCTTTCTCTCTCTCTCTCTCTCTTTATTTCTATCTATATCGTTCTCTCATCGCGTCGCCGTGGTAGCTTCGACCACGTTGGTGTATGAGGGTCCGCGCATTGCAAAATCCACGTCCTTCCACCCCTTTCCCCAGCATAGCTACTCTTGTCGAACTCACCCCCTCTTATTTTTGTTTCTTCTCTTCCTCCTTCTCTCTGTCCTCTCGTTACGACGTTTTTCTCACTCTTTGATTCACCCTTTGTCGGCAATTGTACCTTCACGTCTCACTGTCCAAACCCACGACCAGTTCATTTATTCGATAGACCCTACACAATGACTTTTCGTTACTTTTATCATTTCGATTTAAATCCAAGCTTTTTAGTTATTTTTAAATCATTGGATCGTCGTCGAAAGCTTTTGGTATTTAATTCATTGCTTTCTCTTCTCTATTTGTCAATTTGATTTATTTCTATTATTGAATTTTAATGAGGACGTGAATTTTCAATATTTACATAATTCGGATATTTGGATAATAAACTAAAATAATTGGAGTCCATGTCAACTCTGTTATACTGTCTCATTAAACGACCCTCACTTTTGTTCACGATTCTTTAAAAACGAAGGCATATCTTGCACGGATATCCCTCGTGGCACATTCCAACCCCTTGTGAATTATGTTTTATGCGCAACAGAACCAGGAAGGAACATGACAAAATTATTTTATATATTACCCGTGATTATGCATCTTTTATATTTTTATAACTCGCATACAAAGTCCCTTGATTCTCTTCACAACCCTCTGGATTCAAAGCACGCAAAATTAAGAATTTCGAGGGGGAGAAAATGTTTACGTTTCAATCCGGGTGGTCGACTATAAAGGAAATTTCGGTCACGGCAGTTCCTAATGGTCGTTGCCTATTACGAGTCCATTTCGTTGATTACCAACTCCTCTGATTAAATACCCCGATGGTTATAACGTGAAAATTGTTTCGACGCCTTTATACTTACATTATTGTTTTTTTATTTTTTATTTTTTGCTCTCCTATTTCGAATTGTTCGTTTTATAGAATCTTTTGATGACATTCAATCGTAGACATTTTTTGATTCATTTTTATTATAATATATTTTTTTAGACACCATTGATTCTCGTTCTTGAAAATTTCGATTGTCGATTCATCGGGAATAAAAAATTTGACGAAACTACATTTGCTTCGGACGCTAAACTTTTGGGGGATATGATTCTCGCAGGTAATAAAGTTTGCATATTCACAATATGTATGGAAATTTATTCATTTTGCGGACTCAGTGATTCGAGATTCACCTGATACTCTTCAATATTTTTTCTTGTATATTTTAATAATAATGTTCGTCGCGAAAACACTGAAATAACAAATTGCAAGCTGCAAATTGAAAGTTCACTGTATGCAGAAATTCAGTTTTATCAATACTGAATTTTTCACGAAACCTTGATACTCGTGTTACGGGGAATAGCTTTATATTATAAAATATTCTCTACTTTCATGTTTTCAAAACCGGTGAAACAAAAAATAAATAAATAATAAAAATTTGTACAGAACTGTCAGAATATTGGTTTCGTTTTTTCGTTGTAATAAAATACTTGCGAAATATAGTGGAGCATTTTCCCGATTCTGAAATTTGTTATAATTCGTATCGAAAAATTACCACTTTTTTAAGTCTCTAATGGAAAAACTTCTGAATTATTTATGTCTAGTATTTTCGGTGGAGAGAGAGAGGAGTCGTAGGAAAAAGGAATTTTTATCCAATGATTGTATATATAAAAATAATCACAACCAGGTCGAGTGGAGTAAATTTGTGATTAAACTATTTCGAAAACTGTTTTTCATATTGAATGAATTTTGCAAAAGCCTGTGTCTGAAACGACTGAGTAATTTCGATATCCGCTTTTCTCTCAGATTCGTCAAAATTAAGTGGGTCCATGGGCTAATATTGGTTGCCATCCAAATACTATTATCAAAATGAATTATTTACCATTTCTGTACAGGATATCCTTATCACCTTTTCTACTATACATATTGTCGAGAGATACTTTATTCTCGCACTCGTAACATCGTCAACATCCCTAATTATCCCGCGAGATTAAAGGCTTCGAAGTCAAAGAGCATTGCAAATTATACAGCGAAGCTCTTCCTCTTTTGCTCTCTGCGTCTCTTGTCACCTTCCATTAACTTTCAAGCGACAACACGCCTACTCCGAAGTTTCCCTGTTGGCGAGAACCGTCTCCATTCTACATTGAAATTCAATCGAAAATTCAACAGCAATCCGTAAATATCTTTGTAGGGCCACGAGTTATTTATTTTTTCATTTTTTTTCAAATATTTATTTATTTATCGTTTTCTTTTTATTTTTATTCTTTCAATTAACTTTCGTGTATCGTGAATCTTAAAACTTGAGAAAAATATTCATACCCTCTCTGCAAGTGTGAAGTGTATATTTAACAGTTGCAAAGTACTGAAAGTTGCTTTGTTTGTCACTATCGAAAAAAAAAAAAAAAAAAAAAAAAAAACATCATCGTTGAGAAAATTATTCCGGTATCAACAATGCAGAAAAAAGTGTGCTTTTGCGAATGAAAGAAATTCATAACCGATTGGAATAACTTAATGCAGTGGGCAAAACATAAATGAATTGTCCAGAAATAATAAATAAAATCTTTTCAACGATGCGCGATGGAAGTTTTTCTACACGTACAGTATTTTTTTCACGTAAGAAAAACTTTCAATTATGCGACTAGTGAAAAAGGAATAACTCTGCATTATTGTACATTTTTGAGCCTGTTACGAGAAGTAATTCCACCAAAAAAGCAAAAAAACTGAGGAGCTTTATGAATTAAACGAAACCGATTGGTTCCTCGTGGTAGAATTTTTCATTGCGATTGTTTCCAAAATATACCATAATCACAATATGTTCAATAATAAATATAAAAAATCGAACCTGAAGAACAAGAGCTTCAATGAAATACGTAATAAAAATTTTGGTAACAGGTACACGAAGTGGTCGTCCACATAAGACAAGGAATGGAGCCAGAAAGTTGGATTCATCGTCGAGTACGTCCGTTCAAAACCGAAGACATCGTCTGGTGAGTCGATTTACACATTTATTCCTAAAAATTAATTTGCAGGTTTGGATACAATAACAGTGTTGTTGATTGCTGTCCTCATCAATCAATTGCAGCATCCATTACATTCATTTCGATTTAGATTCGTAAATACAATATTGCACGAGTTAGCTCTCATGATCTCTTGGCGTGGGAATGAAAATCCATTCGGATGCAGGACTCGTTTCAACAGCACTGTGTATTCGGTTCAGTGAAGGTATTAGTAACTGCAACGGCGAATAGTATGGTAACGATCTTTGGATGCTGACACATAGGTCAAATATATAAACATACACACGTGTATGTGTACAGTATATAAATATATATCTATATATTTGATAAAAGCGAGGGAGCACCTGTTGTCGACTCGAGACTTCCGATATATATACATGGCCACAAAATGGTATACAATATATATCTTTCATATATGTATAAACTGTAAACTCTCAGGTGGATAAGCTAGGCAACAACTTGGCTGGATTCGCGTAATATGCGCTTGGGAGAGTTTCGATATTCGACGAGATGCTGCTGCGAGTGCTGCATGTGAACAGTTCGAAAATTAGCGTTAAGCGAGAATTGTAGACTTTTACACCAGCTCATGGGTATAAAAAAGGCGTTTTTTCAAAATCCAGCCACCACGTCGTTTTAGTGTTTCTCGATATTGCAAATATTTTTCATATTTCTTTCGTTATTACAAGCATCCGTGGAGAATATCGACGTTGAATTGTTTTCCTTTTCCTATGCTAACAGTCCGCCAGGAGTATATCTTTGTATTTTATTTAAAAAACACGGAATATTACGAAAGTTGTGTTCCATTCTTTCACATTCTCTACGTGCTTATAAATTTCATTATAATTCGCGTATATCCTTTTTCATTTACGGTTACAACAAAATCTTCGAGTTTCACTATTTATATTACGATCTCAGCATATACTCCAATCACGTATAAATGAAAAAATGCATTATCTGTTCAGTTATGAAAATATAAACGAGACTAAGATGGGAAGAAATTTCTAAAGAATACTTACGAGGCTGTGGGAATGCGAGAGATAAAAAAAAAAACATTTCGTGTACCTGTGCGTTTGTAGGCTACTGGTTCGATGCTTCTAGGGCCGCATAGAAAAAGAGCGCTTTTTCACTACTGCCGCAGCAGCGATACACATATTTGGCTTTTCAGTCAAAGATTGAAAGAAAAGCAAAAAAAAAGTCATATAAAGTAGAAGAAAAAAAACAAAAAGATGCGATGCTCTCGCAGAGCTTTCGACTAGACAACGTTCTCACGAATGGCGATACTTTTCCGATGATGTCTAGGCTGGTTTGATTCTTGAAACGTCAATGACCGCAACATATACGAAGATGTATGTGTATATGTGGAAAGAAAAGTTATTCGAGCTTTTCCTTTGTTTTCCAGATTCTTTGCGATCCCCTTTGTTTTTTTCTTCATCCTGGAGGCTGAAGGAAAACTGGAAAATGTGTACAATCTCGGAGAGCACTGCTCTTTCTGATAGCCTCGCCTTTCTGCTTTCTCCTCGTACTTTTTTTTTTCTATACCCTGCTCTTTCTTTTTCTTCTTCTCTGTTGCCTTTTTTTTTGCTTCTTTTAATTCGTTTTTTTCTTCTTTTGCCGACGTTTTGTTACTGTGTGTTATTACCGACAGAATAGCCGCGCAGTTTTCGAGCTTCTGTGCTTTTTCCTTCTTTCTCTCTCGCTCGCTTCGTCGAGTATAAAGAGCACCGAGCAATCCAGTACACACGCGTGAGCTGACCTTTCTCCGGTGGGTGAAAAAGAGTGAAAAAAATATATATGAGAGCAAGAGAACGAGACAGAAATATATACGAGAGAGGGTGTAATGAACGTTGCCCGTTTCGGAAATAACGAGACGAGAGTGCGCCCAGGAAAAAGCGTAAAAAGAACATGAGTGTATCCTCCAGCCGCACGATATATATACCACACACACTTACCTCCGCATAATACATGTGTACAGCATGCATTATGTACACTCTCATGGCGTACGAAAAATCCTTTTTTTTTGCTTTCTTATAATGTCTTGTTCATCGACATCGTTCGTTCGTGTACCAAAACATTATCTACTTTGGAAAACTTGAAATCGTACGACATTTTTCGTCTCGTGAACCTCAATTTTTCGGACGAGGGTCAAAGAACTTCGAGTATGGAGAAAAAGAGTAAAAAATTTAGTCCAGAAACATTATTACGAGCGTTCTCTTCGATCCCGAGACTCGATCATAAATTTTAGAAAGAAAGCACAAGATTAGTATTTATTATTATTATTATTTTATTTCTTTCTCTAGATACGCTTACAGGGTTTTTACGAGACCTTCGCTGTTCCTGCGAAAAGTGTGTGGAGAAAAAAATTACGGAAAATCTGGCTCCATTTTTATTGATTGTTGGTGTACTTCTTATTGTACGATCAGAATTTCATAAAAATAGCTTGTTTAGCGATTGATTTGCAAGCTAGTTCCTGGCTAAGCGGTTACACAACCAAGTATTGACCCCGCCAGAGGCTGCTTTACTTTAGGGACCGCAGAAGCCACGCACACAGCACTGTTTGGGCCTGGGAATTATTATGATTTGTTTATCCATTTTCATTGAAATCGCCAAGCCCCAGATATATATGTTTCTTCGATGTTTTGATTCTTAAGGCATGACCAACATGTTGAAGACACTTGCTCCGGGTTCCCGAGACATAATCGTCTAAAACAGACTTGTTGTTTGAATGTTCGGAACAGCTCGATACCAACGGCTTAGTTCAGTTCCAAAATTGAACCATCAGCCTGAATTTCCACCCTGTCAACTTCAATTCTATTGTTTCTGCCTATGGTCCATCTTCTCGGTCACAGCTCTTTCGAGGATAAATACATATATACATTATACATTTATATATGTGTGTGTGTGTGTGTCCAAACCATATCGACGAAGGTTCAGTTGCGTTGTTGACTTGTCAAACGATAGCCCCTCGTCGTGTAACAAGAACGGGGGTTAGCAGGGGGTAGACGCGGGTCAAACCAGGGTCCGAAGGTAACGCGACGCTTTGCATAAACCACAGTGACACAGTTTGCTTTTGCACAATCGATATCTTCCGTCACGTATCTCACGCTTCCCTATGCGTTCGTGCCTATGGGTTATTTCTTGTAAAATCGCCCTTATCGGGTGACCCAGGAATGCTATGATTTTTATTTGATTAATCGAATTTTATTAATTGGTAGGAAATTGAAAAAATAGATTATCGCGCCGAGAATACTGATGGTAAGAGATGAAAAAAGTTTTATAATCTGGTCTCATCGTTTAGAGGGAAAAATGAATTACGTTGGGAATAGATTCGATTAAAATCTTTCGATTCCATCGATTGGCATCGTACTTTTTAATTAAACAGAAATAATTCCTTTGGAATTCGAATGGAATACCAAAAGTTTGTTGGAACTCTTTTTAAATGAAAACAAAATAGTTGAATAAATTTTAATTTTCGTTTTACTTGACGCAACATTTTTTTGGACGACTATATCGAATCGATGATCGATTGTGCATGTTTTGAATTCGAACGCACAAGGCCCAGGTTAACCATCAATCTTCTTTCTCGTCACGTGATCTATCGGGAATCCTAAAAAAAATCATGCCCACTCTCTGCCAATAGGTTTATTCTCTTCAGCTATTTATAACTTGTGTTTGACATGTGAACGATAACGACTGAGAGAGATAGGACAACGGACAGAGAAAGAATAAAAGGAAAGAGAGGGGAAGAGTCACAGATTTTTATCCAATTCACAAAAATGCTTGCAAAAACAAGCTTCTGTATTCATAGTTGGTGTGTGATGACATCCTATCGACCTCGACTAGACATACGAGTATAAAACATCAATAGCAACGAGAGCCACAAGCTTAGCCATGAGAAGCGTGAATCGTATGCACACATGTACAATATATATTCGTTTCGAACAGAATATGAAGCCTGCAGCCATCATTAAAAGTCCGCTCCAATGCGTTGTTTTATACACCAACGTGCAGTTCCATTTTCAACTTTTTTTTCGCTTTTTCATCATCGAATATTGTACGTGAGTTTTTTTTTTGTGTGCTGACGATAAAATTGAGAAAGTTACTTTGTGTTTGGCTCGCGTAGTTCGAGTGCTTAATATATTCATTGCAAATATATTTATTTTACGTTTCAAACACTTTCAGAAAAGTGAACTACTGAAACCAATGATTTTACGTGCTCATCGACACTTCGTCGTACAGTTGCTTCAGTGATTTAGCATTTTTCTATTATTTACTTTACACTTTTATTCGGTATTAAAGTCTCGAGAATTTTTTTGAACCAACTGATATGGAACGGTGGCTACAAGTTTATTTAAAGACGTACAACCCGGTTTAAAATCAACGTATATTTTTATTCTCGACGTATGAATCGTGAATAACATATTTATAGACGTTGAAGCAGCAGTCATTAAAAGTTCGAATTATACCTGACGGCCTGCTCCGATTCACGAGGAAATAACTCCTCGTTGAATACTGTTGCAAACATCGAAGTATAATAACTCACTCGTATAAGCAATGGCGAAAAATTTACCTTTAAAGGGAGGATTTATTATGCTCGAAAAAATATTTTTAAGGATAAAAAGGAAGTTTAGTGGTATGTGCTCTTTCATGATGTTTGGCTTCTTTTCCAGTCCCCCAAAGTGTTTTTCTTTTTCCTTTTTTTCTTCTTTTTATTCATCTTTCTGTCCCGAAAGATAGTCTCGAATGACTCGTCCAGAAGATTACAGGCTGGGCCATGAACCCCCTCGTTTCGCTTCAACGACGAAAATCGACTTTTCAGGATCTTTTTAAGGGTGTGCCATCGATGGGATGGGATTTTCCCTTTCGTCGTTTTCTTTCTTTTTTTTTTTATCAGGTGGCCATTTATGGATATATCTTTCCGATCAGTAATTACAGGAGAGACCCTTGATACCTCTTGCTTTCGTACCTACCGAGGGTGCGACAACTAAAAAGCTTCCCCCTTTTCTCAATGTGTCAGACCATTCAAGAAAAATTGTTCATTCCTGTGAACGAGATAAGGCGAATGTTCCAATTCTCGGACCATTTGAGGTGCTACAGCAATTTTAACCCTATTTTTTTTTGCACTGGATAAATCGTTTTCAAAGTGTTGTCTCGTTGATAAGTTTCGTCACAAGAATTTGTAAAAAATGTTCACTCATTATTATTACCGCGATCGTTTGTTTTCATAAAAAAGCTTACAAGAATCAGAGAAAAGGAAAATTATAAATATTTCCAACAAAATAATGATTTCTAATAATTATAAACACAATGAGTAATAAAACTGATTGAAAATCAATCGATTTACTTTTTTACCGATCAATTTTCCTGGATCTTACAAATTTCCCGGCATTTCGATGGTCCACATTTTTCTACTGTAAAACACTGCACGTATATAACTTAACAAAAAAATGGCAAACATAAGTACAAATTCCAATTAGCGACAGTGAAACCGCGCCAGTATTTCTCGTACTAAAATCCAGCCCTCTTTTTTGTGGATAAAATTATGATCTGCGGACAGTGCCCAAGTTCTGAGAGAAAAAACAGTCAAACAATAACTTCCCATCGGAATGAAGCTCATAACGTCTCTCGTTTTGCAGCGTTGGTTTAAAAAGGTCAAATGCAAAAATGTGTGTATCCAAAACTCCGAAATTTCAAATCCCATTTAGTAGAAAAATGGCACTGAATTTTTGTAGTCATTTCTATACGCAGTTTCTGATGAACTTTAAGGAGTTAGGTCTCGATTCCAGTCAATTAAGCCAAAACTTTCGACTTTAGTTTACCGTGTGGAGCACAATGATTGCTTTTCACACTTTTTTTTTCTCCTGTTCAAGTCAAATTTTAAAAAATTCATACCTACCAAAAAATACGGCCCTTTGTTCGAAATTTCTTGATCTACCTGTTCTCTCCACCGTGAGCATGATTCTTACTACAATGTGTATATACCAACAGACGTATATATTCAAAAGTACAGTATTATAAACGTAACATCTACTGTACGTATTACGAAGGTAGTAGGCGGTAGGTGTACTCTGAAGTTTCGAACCCGTGGTTAGATTCACGGGTTGGCAAGTCTAGTTTATAGCCGGAGGCTTCGAATCCTGTGGTAAAGCGAACGTAGCGCCCCAACAAGCTCCCATAAATTCATTAATCGCCCTGAGGCAGCTAGCAGAGGTCTGCTGAGGTCGAGTACGGGACGTTGGAAGCGCCGTTGGTAGCAGCGGGGAAAGGCCGAACCAAGAGAGGGTAGGATTTTGAGAGGGGGATTTTAAGTACATATATAGGAAGGGTGGTGGAATAGGGTTGCGAGATTTAAGCAAATTGCGATTAGTCCGTTAGCTAAATAAGATTATTAACCAACCGGTCTTATTTATGCCTCGGCACAGACCGTTATTTAGATGGATAGAGCGACCAGGCTTTTCGTTTGCTGGCTACCATGTGCTTATTCTATACATACATAACTTTCTCTTTCTCTCTCTCTCTCTCTCTCTCTCTCTCTCTCTCTCTCTCTCTCTCTTACTCTATTTATCTGTCTCTCTTGCAAGCCCCAGCAACACGTATATGCGATATAACACTCAATAGAAATATAGAACACTGATCCACCAAATACTCCCCCGCTATTTCTAGTTATTTCCCCTTTAACCCCTCCATTTCCGGATGCTGTTCATATTCATGCATCCCCTGGCATAACCAACCGTCCGTCTCATAGATTTTCATGGAAGGCTCGATTATACCGGACCATTTGCGAACTCCTAAATCTCAATTCTTCGAATGCACACTAGCTATGGGTGCCATTTTTTCTGCTTCGCAACATTCTCGTTTAATGTAGAGCTACATTCTGTCATTGACACGATTCACGGTATCGGTATGTCAGATGCCCGAAATACCGACTGTTCTTTTTCCGACGAATCGATTTATCGAACCTCGATCTCTCTTGTAGTGATTTCTTCCGAAGTCACTGACCGGCCAAGTTAGAAACTATCGACCGTCGGTAAAACTACGCTTCTCGTTATCCTCCGAGTGATCGAGCAACAGGAATCGGTCGATCGATCTATATCCGCACAAGTTTTATCGATCGTTGGACCCAAAATCGCTTGACCATGTCTTGGGACCTTGACATTACTCTTTCATGCCAGATGGAGCCTTCGCAACAAATTTTCTTCCTGTCATTGATACTCTTAAGGATTTTTGAATCTGTCAAACGATTTTTCTCCGTTTCTTTGGAGGATTCAAGAAAAAAACAAACAAATACGTGTTAAAATCGTGCTCTGGCATTTGAAAAAATTGCGTTAATCACTTTCCTATGAATCGGAATGAAAATATGCACGAATTTCAACGCGAAATAACTTTCTTCAAATTTTCATTTGAATATTGATTTAACTTTGAATCGGAGTTGGGAATCTTCCGGTTTCCTGTGCACCAAAACTTATATACGAATTTTTATCATTATAGAATAACGATCAGTTGCTTTCTATTTTCAATTTAATTCACGAAGTAAAATTTTCATAATGATATGATAATTATAATGATAATAATATAACAATAGATTTCTATTGAATGGTACAATCTATTGAATGGTACAAAATGCGAAATCAAATTGTGGTTCAATGAGCACACTAGAGGCTCACGCCGACTGGTTTATAATCACCGAAACCGCTTAACAACAATGCAGGAGCGAAAGGGAGGGGGGATTAGGGTGCATGCCACCTTCGCTCCGTCATACTATCGCGGAATCTAAAGGTGCCTTCGAGATACGATCAATCTACCGAATTGATTGTCCCTTGTCCTTCATTCAAATCCCACGACAAAGTTTTTTCCCCCCTCTCTCTCTCTCTCCCTCTCGTTCTCTCTCTTTGCTGCCTCTTCGTTCCTCGGGTCTTTTAAAGGACAATTTAACTTGTGGCTCATATACACCGTGTCAAAAAGATAAACAGTCTTCAAATAGGTCGAATATCCTAAAATTTCAAATAGATTTTTTCTTGTCAAAGTTAAAAAAAAAGTGTCATAGCAAAGTGCTTGAAAATCAAAGGTTAACAGTCTGTCATTTCGAATATTAGGAAAATTGCGTTGATAATTAGTTATTCAAAAATTAATTAATGCGATATTAAAAAATCATTATTTTTTAGGTGAAAATATTGAAAAAATTAATAGTTTCTTATTCGTAGAGAGTGCTCGTTGATTTCTTTCGTTAATATTTCACTTTACTAATCATAATATTTTTAATCGTTCTCCAAATAAATGCGACCTCAATAATAAAAATCAGAATTTCTTCATTTCAAAAGAATAGTTATTTACGAATTGAAATAAAAATTGATGAAAGTGATTATTTTTGTTGGAAAACCATTTTTTCCATAATCCAAATGGAAATTATTGTATTAATACGAAAATGTGTATTCGCGTGAGATTTTTTCGTTGACACCCTGTATAAGCGTCGTCTTAGAAAGTAGGGGTGGAGAGAGAGCACGCTGACCGGTTTGACATATTTTTGGGTTTCTTTGTATTTCTGTTTGCTATCCACTCAAGCCCACTGCTCCGTTTGTCAAACCTTGTGGAGAATCCCCTTCCTCTTTCCTTCTCTCTCTCTCTCTCTCTGTCTCTTTTTCCTCTCCTTTTTCTCGTTCAATCTCCATTGTTGCCCTTTAGGACCGAAGGGAGGATTCCCACAGTATGCCTACGATCGTCAGAGCCCACTACTCCCGTGGTGCTCTATAATAAAAAAAAAAAAATCTTGTACAATACATCAGGACTACCTGAACAGGAAAACTTCGGAATTTCTGGGCTATTCGTTTTTCTCCTAAACGTCGACTGCATCAGCTGACATTCCATCTATATTTGGAGTCACGACATTTCTATAAGATTTACTTTTTCATCGCGTTATAGTTTGCCTTCTCACAGCCTTTTTTTAACGTTTCAATTTGACGTTTGTATTTAACTTTTTCCATGGACCAATATTCCCAAGTTTCCTGATCAATGGTGTTACATTCCGAATGTGAATAAGACTCAGAATTCCCCATAAGATTTGTTTTTCATGTAGAAATTATCCATTCATTGCTAATTTCGAGCAAAACTTATTTTCGTATGAACAAAAAAAAAAGAAGATATTTAAAGACAGGTTTATTCTTATGAACGTGAAAATATTTTGGCTTGAACATTTCTGTTTTTTTCATTTCACGGTTGAAACTTAAAAAATCGGAGACTCACATAAGCGGCTGATTTATATTTAGGAAAGCTGGGCAAGAAAAAGTTATGTGAATATAAAAAAAAGGACAATAAATATTATTATACAGGTAGCCCTGCCAGCCACAAAATCCAGGAGGGAATATTGCTTCTGCCAGTAGCTCGAAGTTGACCATAATCCAACCGTGATCGTAAAAGTTAAGAAAATTTTGAGCCGCAACGAGTAAAGGATGTTTTTTTGCACTGATTTATTGCGTATTCAATCGCTTCAGTAATATTCCTGGAGGAGATACAGGTAAAGAGAGAAAGTGAGCTTGGCGATGGAATTACTGACCTAAAGCGAGAACAAGGGTGAGATTGGTCAAGGCCATGGGATTTATGACCTCGACCCTGAGGTACTCTTGTTTCACGGTAGTTAAAGCGTTGCAAGAACAACCCTTCATATTTTTTCGAAGTCTAGAATTTACGTGACCCACTTCAAGATTTTTCAACTCTGGGTAACTTTTCAAAAACGCGGCCATTTCTTACGAACCCCAAAGGCAGTAAAAAGAAGGGACCATTTTTTTTTGCTACTTCCCGAAAAACTGAAATACATCCCTAGGCATTACAACAATTGAGACGTGTTGAAAAAACGTTAAAAAAAATTGTTCGAATATTGCAAAATTTGATTTAAGAAAAAAAATCGTAATTAAGCATCGAGAATGGCATCCGTTGATGTTCGTGTCGGATTTCCTAGTATCTGATCGTTTGTAGCATAAAATAAATAATGCTCTACTTGTGAAAGAATAAAAACGTTCGACCCTCTTTCGAGGTGATAAAATTGCCATTTTCTGCTGTAAAACTGCAAAAGGATACGAAATAGCGCGTATAAAAACGGGTAATCGATTTTTTTCCACGGTTGAGCTATTTTCTATAATGAATTGAGAATTTTCTATAATGTAAGCATATACAGGGGATACAAAGAGAGGATCGTTTGATACCCAAATATTCGAGAGGAGAGAGTTTCGGAAAGAGGGCAACGTCAGCCGTTTCTCTCGTCGTTGTAACGAAATTTTCAGTAACATCAGCAGTGCTTCTGCCACTATAGAGAGTTAGACAACGGTAGAGAGAATGAAGCCGAAGAAGGAGAAGAAGAGGAAGGTGAATAAGAAGAAGAAAGTGATGAAAAAGGGAGGAAAGAAACAACAAGAAAAAGAGAAAGAGTGTGAGAGGGAGAGAAAGAGAAAGACGAAGCAGTATAAAACCCACATCGTAGGTGGATCTTTTCGATTTCCACAGCCGAACCGAATTTCATAACGTGTGACGCGGGCAATAACTGCGATATGGCGGAATAGAACATATCGCCGTGGGCGACGGTGGTGCCCTTCCTTTCCTTATTTCTACCCTCTTTACTCACCACCGCCCTCTCCTGCGCCGTCTCTTTTTTTCCGTTCTTTTTCCATCTTGTCCTGATGTCTGCGCGAAAAGAGAGCAAGAGAGAGAGAGAGAGAGACAGAGAGAGATTGGGACAAAGAGAGCAAGTGGAAAAGCATCGGCATCAGCAAACGCTTGGCAAAGAGCGTTCTTTGATACGTTACGAAAGGGGATGGTTTCTTTCTCGCGACTGTCTCTCGTTGCTTGCCACTAACCCAGGGGCGTCGAAGAGAACTGGATGACGATGAGGAGGAGGATGCGATCGAGTTGGGAATGTATAGAGATCCTCAAACCTCCTCTCTCTTTCTCTCTCTCTTCCTCTCTCTCTCTCGCTCTTTCTCACCCTCTCTTTTTATTCTCTTTCTGTTTTTTGCTGTGCGTTCTCATACTCAAACCTCGTAAAATCCACATCTATCCCATTTGCCGGTAGTAGTGTGTGCTTTGCTCTGCTCTGGGTGAGGTCGTGTCTCTCGCACCATCCTGGATCCATGCTACGTGATACGAATCGCGAATTCATTTTATTTTCAACCCTTTCAACCAACGTAGGCGCTTCGCCGTACCATCCTTCCGATTCACACATATATATACATGCGTATTTTTATGTATACACCATACATTTATACTAAAAATACTTTTTTCTCGCACCTTCGTACGAAAAGCGACGAGCAGGTGTACGGTAACACGACTTTATTCAGCGGCCACAACCCTTACGCGTCAATGGTTCTTCATAACATATACTGTATGGGCCATTCGACATGAAACTCTACTCCACTTTGTGGGCCTTATCATTTTTATCCCTCCACCACTCACAGCCTTCAAGAGCTTTTTTTCTCTCCTTTTTTTCTCTATGACGCCAACTCTTTGAAAAATTGAATAAAATCTGCGAAAAACATTTTACTTTTAAACTACTCGGAGACAGTGAAATTTGTCGTCATGTTGATATTTTATTCGATAAAAAAAATCTTTTCGCTATCAATGTGACGATCATAAATTAAAACGTGATTATTAATTTACAAAATTTGTTCGTAACTTCGAATAAATTATTATTCCGAACATTAATGTGGAAATTTATTAATTTACACATCTTCCATTACCTCTGAAAAATAAAAGTCTGATCGTGCATTATTATCATTTTCTTTCATGTTTATTTTTGTGATAGCAGTTGAATTAGTTACGAGCAAAAAATGTTATTTGCCCATCGCATTCGCCACACTTGCAAAAACTTTATTTAAAACGTTCTCCTTTCGAAAATACACGTATCTCGGAATGTTGCAAATTAAGAGCGATAAATACGTCGAATTGTTTTTTTTTCTTTGCACCCACGAATAAATCAACTCCCATGGAGTAAATGGTGAAATTGTTTAGTATGCGAACCACGATGGTGTATATGCATGGCACGTGGATGCAATGCAATCGAAGAATGAAATACATAGATAGAAAACAGAGTGAGAAAAGCTGAACATACGAGGCACGAAAGAGGACAGAGGAAATGAACCACAACCAGATTTCAAAAGGGATCACATACTGAAATTTTATGAACTATATGAGAATTTCTAGCCACGAGCTTTGTAGGTTTCCCAACTTTATTATTATTATTATTATTATATTATTTTTTTCATTTTAAATCGACGTGAAAAAATAAAAAATAAAAGTCTCGTACGCCACGACCTAAATTTCAAAATTTTCGTATCTTCTCGGTCCAATTCGCGCAGTTGAAAATAACGAGACTTTTTTATTCTCAATTCCCGGCTTTGATAAAAAAAAAAAATCACTGATTCTATTATCCTCGTTCCTGTATCCTCGTACCGATAAAATCTTCTTAGAAGCGTTCCGCGAATAAAAAACGTTAATTGAAAATTTAATTTTAAAAATGACCCAATATCGGTTCTCGGTATAAAGTAAAGAAAGCTTCGAAAAATTATAAAACATATTTATAATCAATAAATATTGTGGAACTCCTATATTCATTGAATATTCAAAAAATAACATAAAAAATAATGAATAATTTGTGAAGTTTGAATAAAAACATGTAATTGTATAAAAATTTGATATTTTTTCAAATTTGCCCGCAACATTGTGCACCAGAACGAAAAGAATTTGATATGAACTCAACCTTTGGAAACACTCTGAACGGCAATATATATATTTTTTAACTCGCGGTCGCGAGAGGCTGAAAAAACTTTGTCAATATAGTTGCAATGCGATACGATAGAAGTTTTGATATACTATATGTCATGATTTATTGACAATCAATTTGCCAGGAAATTGCACTGTCTCGATGTAGTCCATGTCTCGAGGCACTTGATCTTCTCTATGGAGTTGGACAGTGCAGGTCCTCGGACTCTTCTCAACTTTAATCACACGTCAATGTTCTATGACACAAGTAAGAAAAGTGAAGCACACAATAATGTATAGATGTATGCGTGCTGTGTGTTATATCTTTGGTTTACGTTTCGTATATAAATATAAAATGATTGTTCCGGTAACAAAAAGTGAATGGTCTCTCGTTACAAAAGTCTTTATTGGTTTGACGTGATACGTTCATGACACAACTCGTGCTAGCTCTTTCCTTCTTTCGTACTAAAAAATTAATGGAGGGCTTTTTGTGCACTATGTACGAGAGGCAATACGATTTTAGTGTTGGACATTAGTTGAAACATAGTGTACGTGCTGAGCCGCATTGCTCGAGTCTTCGATGTTAGGCTTCGCTTAATTGTTTTCAAGTAAGCCATTACTCCATTTTTTTCTGGGGATCCAAAGCATAAGTTCCGAGGTTGAAATAAACAGTAAATATATTTATAAATTGGGACTCGATTTTATTCTATTTTTTCATAATCTCATAATCAAAAAACCGAAATAAATAAATAACACTTGAGTAATTGAATGAATTCTGCAATTGAAAGTAGAATTTCAATGAAATAATAACGTCTTTGATAATAGTTTGATTTCATTGATTTTCTTATAAACTCTCACACCACATTTTTCATGTCGAGCATGTGCAACATGTGGAGTATGCAATTTCCCTTAACCGGTTCAGGCTCCATCTCATATTGGCTCGTACAAACGTTATATCGAACAACACATGCATGTATATTGGCTGCGAAGAGGCATATTAAATGGCAGATCGAATTAAGACGTGATATTCCAAGCAAATACTCTATTAGTTGCCCATTATTTGCTCGACTAGAGCTCTGTGCTCCTGGAAGCGCCAAGACTCTCCTTCCAATTGAAAGCAAAGGCATATCGCGTAGGGCTTCGTAAATGTTCGTCGCTGCATATATATACGTTTCTATGTATACATACAGGTTTGTAATAAAGGTAACAAACCTTCTATAAACTCCGTGGGCTCTATTACCCGTAGGTAAATGAAGAGCCATTTATTCGTGCGTTATAACGACACTATATATTTGAACGTTTCGGTGATCGCGCGCGACCCTTTAATCTACGACCTCTGCCGTTCTGCTACGATGGAAAATCGATTATTCCACATTTACACTATTATTCGCCATATATTGTCACGAGCAGATTGTATACGCGATCTATGTATGTATATAAATGTATATGGAACTAGGCAAAAAGAAAATATTTTTCAATTTAAATCATTGTTTTTTTGACCTGGTTACGTTATTCTGACTAAAAAAACTGTGCTCCATAGGAAGAGTTTTAGCAAATATAAACAGTCCAATTTTTCTTCATTTTAATTGATTCTTTTATTGTTGTTTATTTATTTTCATTCAATAAAATAAGCAAAATCAAAGTCGACTCTCGCAAAGTTGATCAACATTGATGACGGGGATGACACTTGATGTTTGGGGTTAATTTTGTTTTAAATCATGTTGAATTCAATTAGCTTTAATTTTATTTTATTGAAAATTATTTCATCCGACCGCGGATAATTCGAATTCAATTTACTGTGCTTGTGCATTAGTAAACTTTTCGTACTGTTCATATATAAGAACGAGTTATTTATTGACACGTGATAATATATCGAAATTCTGATTAAGATTTTTTTTTACATCATTTTATGAGATTACTTCGCGAATAATAGAGAAGAATTGCAATTATACAAATTTAAATGTGTTGAGGACTTTATTGATCTGTACACTTTCGAATCTTTTGAAAAATTTGGCGATTGCCATTTATGGGTCATATTTAGGACATGAAATGTCGCTTATTGCACGTTGGAGCTGCATCAGCTCTGATAAGCTAATCACTGAATATATACGTGGTAAAAGTGATGCATAATACGTGAAGGATAAAAGGGCAGGAGGAGGCATATCGAACAGAAATATTTGGGAATCAGTGTTCGCCAAGTGGGGAAGAAAATTCGACGTTATCAGAAAATAGCATTGATCGATAACGCGATAATGCTTTATCAATAGCGTTGGATTGGCATAAAATTTAAAAATACTTGTTTTTGGGTCAATGGATTAAAGCGTTTGAAACATTGTTCCGCATCTATTTTATGGTGTTCTCAATTTCATTAATAAAAGTATCAAAGTGTTAATGGTTTCGGATTATCAACAGGGAATGAACAAAATAAACAATTTAAAATGAATAGAAATTGACTTAAAAATACAATTTCAACCGGCGAACTGTATTTTATTCATCAATAAATTCTCGTGAACGCACTACGACTGCGTTGAAATTGTTTTTCAATTCAATTCTCTTTTTTCTTCCTTTTTTTCATTCAAAATTTTTTTATACGAATGTTATTTCCATTTTTTCCACTGTCAACAATGTATTAGCAGCCTTTGAACAATTGATGAGTTTAGAAAAGTTTGATGTAAAATTTATTAAATGTGAAGAACACACAACGACAATAATTCAGGACATGATTTTCGATACGGTTCATGAATGCTTCACAAAATTCCTTCAATTTTGATTGTTCACTGTAAGTTTATTCATCTAGTATTCGATTTAGAACTGTTCTTGTCCAAGACGTTTTTTTTTTCCACTTTGCCGCGTTTTCCTTTCTTTCGATAGACATCCGTTGGCATTTCGATATAAATAGTTCGAATAACGAAATGACTTTTCGTTGGCTTCAGCCGCTTTTCTTTTCTTCGGAAGAAATTGGAGTACGCGAGACGAGAAAATCGGGGAACGAGACAGAAAGCGAGAGAAAAAGAAAGAGAGGGAGAGAGAGGAAAAAAAAAGATTCATTGAAATTTGACTGCTTTGCACAGAAGCGAGCACGGCCCAGCCTCCCATGAACGAATTAGGTACAGGGTGCAAGAACGCCAGATGCGAGACCACACACACAAGTGGTTATATCGAGCGTGTGGTCATCATCAGGTGACAAATAGTGTCAGTCAGTGGAAGAGAGAAAGAAAAGGAAAAGAAGAAAAGAAGGAGAGGGCGAGAGAGGAGGAAAATGTTGACGTCGCTCTTGGCGGGCTTTTGAGTTTTACCGAATAGAACGGGGAGCATATATAGGAAGTATATAATACATAGGCGGGACGATATTGGCTTCAACCCACAAGAAAAAAGAAAAGAAAAAGGAGCCCACCCTGTGGAGACTTCGCGCGAGTCAAAATGCCTTCTCACAGCACGAAGTCCCTCGATACATTAAACAATATAAAAAACTATTATTTTTCATTCAATATTTCCAAACTGGAATCAGAAGGTACTAAAAGGGCATAGAAATAAAATAAACCTATGTGGTTTGTATAATAATATCGCAAATTCTGAAGACGATATTTTCTGAAAGTCATTATGATTTTTCTTTATACTTATATTCTTTTGGAAAATAGACACGCTTTTTCGACCAGATGGTTTCAGATGTATTTATGCCCATCGATGATGCCCCCATATGTCAAATGTATATAAATCGTTGAAGCACGTGTTTCAATGTTTTTCTCAACGATATTTTTTCATTGCTTCCCAAGAATTATTTTATTTGCTTGGTTATCAGAACTATCAATAAACCTTATGCACTCTGACGTCAAATGTATCGGAGTATGGTTCTTTTTTTTGATTTTTGACAAAATCGTATCTTTTTTATTTGTCGATTAATCGAAAAATTAACAACAGGTGTAACAATTCTTATTTGATTCGAGATTGAGTTGACTTTTTTTCATTCTAAATATTTTCAACAGTCACTCGAGGTTGATAATGAAAACCGTAATAAAGAGGATAATGGATTTTGGTAGAAATTTTTCAACGTGGCTGCCACGTAGTATTCGTTTCCTCGAAAACGTACCATTTTTAGAGCTCCCGTTTATAAATCTACCTCGCTGTTTTTCTTGTTTAGTAGTAAGAAAAAAAAAATAGATAGATCGTTGCTGTATAGGAAAATTGTTGGGTCACGACGGGATATGGCTCGAGTATATACGCGGTCAGACTGCGCGGGTGTACCAACGTCAGAGACCGTTGACGAATCACTTCCTCTCGTGCTAGAGTCAAAATACTGGGGGTAACGTATAATCATTAAACATTTTTCGGAAATGGTACTGTGAAAGGATAATTAGCCTCTGATTTTCCGGACCCTCATTCTTTCCCTCCTTTCAACTTTTTTTTTCAAGATCACAGAGTGAAACATCCGGTATTTTTGGCAGGGAAAACTATATGAACTTGGAATAAATTCAACAAGAAAAATAAACAAAAGTTCATCAGAGATGAGAATAAAAATTAAGATATTTTAGTGGACAAGTTAATTCCCTTTTCTTCAAATTATTGGTAAAATGAATAAAAAAATGCCATTCAATAAAAATAGAATCGTGATCGGATTGAGGAAGAATCGGAAAATGTAACGCAGCCTCAAGGCAAAAGATCGTGAATTCTTACATTTGTTTTAAATCAATTACTTGAAATTGAATCGAAGCCACGTTGCTGGCTGACAGAAGCCAGAATATTTTTGTTTTTTCTCTCGTAAGATCGCGGCGGTGCATCACATGAAGTGTACGAGTGTGTAAGCCGTACAGAATTTACCAAATTGAAAAGGCGCCTTTATCTGGTTCTCCGGTAATTTGCTTTACGGTGAAAGTGAACAAGCGCGTGCTTATTGTTCGTATATCGGTTCGAGGAGAAAAATAGATGAGTAGATCGCTTCTCTTTTGCCCAGTTTCCCTTCCGGTGTGTTTCGCTTTTATTTTATTTTTTTCAACCCTTCGCGTAGCTCCATCAAAAGAGAAAGAGGGAGTACGAGTGAAAAACCTAAGAGACAAGTAGAGAGAATGGAATTGAGGGAATGAGAGAGGGAAAGAGAGAAAGAATGACGAACTGTGTGCGTGAGCTTGAGTACACAAGTCTCGAGCAAACACTCGACGTCTCTCCTGTTGGCAGACGCAAACTCGCAGCGGGGAAAGATACAAGGGAAGTATAAAGGGACGTTCCGCGGGGTGAACTTATTCGGAGTACCAGGAGTAGAAGCAATGGCCGAAGCGCAAAAGAGCACAGAGAAGATCCAAGTCGAGAATACGAATGATAGACTGAGAGACGAATAGAGAAATAGTTATATGCAATGCACTTCGTTCCTGATTCCGTATACAAAGCGTAGGAAACACGTTTAACTTTTTCCTGAGTGTTTTGAACCTCGTGACTCTCATTGACCTGGTTAACCCGTTCTATTAATGTCAATTGTCTTCCATCTACAATATATATTCATAAATATACGTTTTTTTGTATAATGTAAGCAGAGATTTTATTAAGACTATTTTTAATAAGGAGTCAAATGAGGAATCGTCACCAGGAATCAATGAATCGAGAATAATTTGTTAATTAAAATAAACACAGCCGTGGACAATAAACCCCTATGTAATCACTTTTTGTTGGAAGAAAAATTTCATAGATTTACCAAAGCAATTGGAATTATTTATCAAATTACAGTCGATTGCAAATCGATTGAGTAAAGAAATGAGTGGATTTTTTTTTACCAATGCCCCTATACGTGTCGTGATGTACAAAAGTTGGCACGACTTTTTTTTTGCCCTTATGCTGTCACTGACAGTTGAAGGGTGCATTTAAAACTATTCTATTGCTTTGTGTTGATTTTGCCAATTAGCCTTACGATCGTCGATGACCTTTCAAACATTATAATTTGAGTTACAACAATTTGATAGCATAATGGATATAATTTTCGAAGGTTTGATAAAACAATGGACAACACATCAGGTGATTTTTCAAATTAGAACAGATATTTGAATAATTTCGTCGGTATTTATAATGCACTACTCTGAATGAAAGTTATTAATAATTTCTCACATGGGTATTAATATGCAGCATATGCTCATTAGTATTGGAATTATCAACCAGATAAAAATATTAAGAAAAAAAACATAAAAATAACGATATTCATGAATAATTGAAAAAATTTTAAAAATATAGTGGTACTCACGGTGACATTATCAGCAAATCTAAAAACATTAGAATTTTATTTGACCCAGAATTGAAGTCGTAAATATGTTTGTGGGCGATGTTAAATCATTTTGCTGTGGCCGTTTAAAGGGGCACTTGTAAGAGCCCCAATATTCGTGCACATGCATACAAGGGGTTCTTATAAGCGTGTACGTTGCTCCAGAAGTGGTGCGAAGACCAGCTGTGCAAGATATCTCAAGTGTTTTATAGGGCGGTCTGTTGTTCATTAAACACGCCTGCACTACACACTCTCTTTTTCTTTCTTTCTCTCTCTCTCTCTCTCTCTCTCTCTCTCTCTCTCTCTCTCACTCACGGTACGTAACAGTTATCGGAGGTTAGTTCGGTGATAACCACCATAAAGGCAGAGGGCTGAGGAAACCTGCATGCAAAGCACTTGTATCTCAAAATTGCCCGCAACAAGCCAAAGTGAAGAGAATTATCAACGTAATACAATGGCCCTTTAATCATGTGAAAAAGCATATTATAATAATACCTAATAATTCGACGATAATAAAGTCTTGGCATTTAGAAAATTTGAAAATAATGGAAACCCTTTTTAAATTTCGATATTCCATTATCCACATTTTTCATTGTTCATAACTAACTGGTTAAAAAAAATAAACACTGAGGAACAAGATTCTCAATGTTTTGGATTCCATAGATAGATTTTCAAATATTTATATTTATATTTTATCGTTCAACCAAATATACTGTTGATGAGACTAACATTTGGTTAAATTCCGAAAAATATCATTTTATTCAACATATTTGACAATATATTTGCATTTCCAACAAAATCGCGTTTTCTGTGTAATCAATTTCAATTGTTATTTAGATGATTTATAAGTCTATGAGCGAATTGATCAATTTCATTTTCATCCGGTGTCTTAATCGTCTTTTTATAAATCTGAAAAACCAACGTACATTTGGACTCGAATGAACTCTAGCAAACCATCGCATTATTTTTGAAATTCGATAAAATATAAAAATACTTTAATATTGTAATAAAAATAGTACATTATTTTCATCCTCTATGTACTACTTTTTTTGTTGCGCAGATATATAAATATATAGTATATAAAAACATTATGTGTAGCGATCTATGAAGTTTCGACTCGATTTCGTTGGGTCGGTGCGGTAGCCGGGCTAGCTGCAATATTGACCCAGTTGAGAAGTTCAAACAAAAGCTCACCCTGGCACCTTATTAAGAAATTCGGTGGCTGTATAAGCTCGGAACGGAGTACCACGTTAGTACAGCACCGTAGGGAGAGAATATAAATCTGTGGTCAGCTCGGCAAACGTGTATATGTGTGAGTCAATACAGTTCTGGTAAAATATACGAACCGCGAGCTCGTATCGTTTTCTGTTTTCGTTTTTCGTTTACGGTCCAACAAAGTAAAGGTTCACAATGAAATAACATTTTAAATTACCACCCTCATTGATCCTGTTTGAAAACTATTAATAATTCATAAATTCTTATACCTGTTGGTTATGAAAATATTATAACGAATATATGAAAGTTCAAATTGATGCAAATTGGAATATAATTTCAATCAATATTGACAGTTGCGCCATGAGCTCTCGATCGTTTTTACATTTCGACGGAAACAAAAGGTAATTTATCTCTGGATTTCATTGTTCATTGTGTTAAAAACAAAAAAAATGGAGTATGTAATTGCAATTTTTTCGTATATTGAAAATTTTCATTTCAGTTTTTCGAAACTAAACATATTTAAATCCGAATTTTGTTATAGAATCATTTTTTACGATTTGAGAGAAAGTAGACACTATCGGACCACCCATTTTTTGAGTTAACTGCGAAAAGAGTGACACTGGTCAAAGGATGTGCCGCGACAATGAATTTCTTGGAAGTAATATCGGCGAGGCTTTAGTGTTAGATATAAAAGTACAATAGAAAGGAAAAAGTATAAACGGAGGTATTGAGAAATGTTCTATTCGTCGATGAAATTCGTTACCCTTCGACGAGTCTCAATGTATCTAAAAAAAATATATACATAAAAATAGGGTGTTTAGAGGAACACACGGGAATATATTTGAACGTGGGGCACACTCTGTGAAGATTTTGAGGGAGAAAACGTCGCGGAGGATCGTGGCAGGTAGATGAGCGAGTCCAAGATATTTCCGACCTCAATGCGTCACATTATTTCCATCTTCGCAGAGGGACGCTCGCGTGTAACAAATCGGAAAGAGCCCTTCATCGACCGGCAACTCCTAAGCGACATTCTTTGAGGGTTCCTGCGGGTGAAGTGCTCGTATATAGCAAATGCGCGGCACATAACAGAGATCCGACTCGCTCTCTCCCTTTATTTTTCCCTTTCTCTCTCGCTCTTTGCCTCCATGGCTCCCATTGAGTCTCCAATTAGTTCAGGAAAGCTGCAATCTTTGACCGGGAACGAGCACCCGCTCACAGATCTCTCTTTCTGCCTCTCTCTCTCTCTCCTTTACGTTTTTCTAAAAGTTACTCTTTCTATGTTTTTTTTTTTCTTTCTCAAATTCCCTTTTGACGATTCACATTGCGAAGAACGAGAGAGAGGAAGAGAGCAGATTCGCTGATCCACGTAGAAATCCCAAATGGCGCAAAGCTACTCTCCCGCGGATCATGGACCATGTTTCTTTTCTTTTTTTTAATTCTCTTTTTCTCCTTCTTTTTCTTTTTCTCCTCCAACTCCACGTTAATCTTCTCTTCTCAATTTCTCTCATTCGTCTATATCGTTTTTGTCTTATTATGTGCTCTCTTTCTTTCGAATCGCGAGGAAACATTCGTTCGCAAAAGCGCGAATAAGAAGTTCATTAAACGAAACGAAGGTGTACATCAAAGAATGTCACACGGCCTCCGGCACGTTTCTCGAGCGTTATAACGCTTTTAGCCTCCGTACGTGCAGAAAGAAACATGCTCGTATACCGGCAAAGAATTCCGAATGCTTTGTCATTATGAAAAATTCTTTTCTTTCTTGTTTCTCTCCCTCTCCCCCCCCCAGACCCCTCTGCCCCTTTCACTTTCTTCAATCTTTTGTTTTTGTGTGTTTTTTATTTTTATTTTAAAGCACCTCCCTCGGTCGTTTCATTTGATACGGATAATCGAAGAATTACCTGTGAAAATAATGAAAGACTCGTGGATGGGTGGGTGTTGCGTCGAGGAAACGAAAATTAATATGCATTTAACTCTGTTTAAATCGAACTGCGAACCATTTTTCGTTCAACAATAATTTTATTATTTCAGTTTATTTTGTTATTTTTTTTTTGAATGTAGAACATTTTTTATTCTAAAAAAAGTGAGTCGAGAACTGAACCGGAATAACGTGTTGGAAACACAAATATTTCATCGAATGCATCGACCGAAATTGTTTTCGAAAATTTGGTTGATCTCTGAAAATAATTTTGTTATGGACGTGTTCGAAATTTTCTTGAATTTCCAACAAAATCATCTTTTCAACGAATAAATTGAACATCCTTGAGATGTTTCTTCAGCTAATAATCAACTCGATTAATGGAAAACAGAGCGAAAGTTAAAATAGATATTGTGACAATGACGAAAAGAGAGGTGGTTCGATCTCGAAAAACAGATGAAGATAGAAAAGTGAAATATATAAAGAAAATATGGGCTCCAAGTCTGGCGTCGTCTTTCTAATAAATGGATCAACTAACGATTTGCGATGGCTGAAGTGCTCATAAAAATTAAGTGAGCAGAGAAAGGGGGATTATCGGTTTTATCGATTTACGAACATTTCAGTCGGATCGTGAATTCTGAGCTCGTTTTATAGACGAGGAATGTCTCGTTGAAATTGAAGTTGAAATTTGAGTGAACAACGCGGTGGCACTTTGGATATGGAACACTCGCCTCGTCTACTCGTCGAGTAGGCTGATGGAGCTCTTGACGGTGCACTCGTTCGTCGTGTGGATGCCATGGAAGTATATGACTCTCGTATCGAATGGCGCGTTGACGGGATGGTAATCAATCAGTTTGTGGAATGCATCCAGAGCCTGGAAAAATCAGGTACTCGACGAATCCCGACGTACGAACTCTGTCGAGTCATTTTATCCACGAGAAAAGCAAGTGTATAATTTGCGCGTACAATTTTCGTTCTTCCACGTGGCAGAATAACACTTTTTTTTTCTTATCAAATTCAAAAGTACGAGTAGAATTTCAATGCAAAAGTTTGACAATAAAACTGAGAGGGACTGATGTAACTGGAATAAATAGTCTTAATACTGGATCCAAAGTAACTTGACAATAGAAACTTGGTTTCTAGTTGATTTCCAGTTGATTTTTTTTTTTTTTCACGACGTTATAGCAACTTTAATTGAAACAACAATAGCCATTTATTTTATTTGCAGTTAGAAGTCGAAAAAACGTTAATAAACACTCAAAGTTTCTTGAGCTTGAACACTCTTGAACACTCAAAAATGAACAAATCTTCAAAAAACTTAATTCAACAAAGGCGTATCCGAAATATTCATTTTCATTAGAATTTATTTCGAATAAGTAACTATTTACAAGCCTCACCGTTTAATCAGTGTGCAAACATCCAAGTTACAAATCAAACGGGCATTTGTAATAGATTTATTGAACAATAAATCAATTAAAAATCCATATTCGGTTCGGAACTTTCCTGAATATAACTTTACCAATTTTTTTTCAATATACTCGTCCATGTGGTCGTGTCTGCGGATAACTACGTTTGAACCCACGTTCCCAATACTCGCCGAAGATATATTTTTACGTAAATGTATCTCTAGAGAGATTATAATTTTTATTTTGAGCGATCGATGTGAATACATATATCTGTTACTCGGTTTGGCCAATCACTTGTCCCGTTGGTGCGGTCGGGGGCTCAAGCCCTTAAGACTCTTAATAATTAACGCAAGGTAATCACCTGTTAGGTATATCCTCTTGAGGTTGCCGCGCTCTCCTGTATA
The DNA here is from genome assembly GCA_013761285.1 of Campoletis sonorensis. Taxonomy (NCBI): domain Eukaryota; kingdom Metazoa; phylum Arthropoda; class Insecta; order Hymenoptera; family Ichneumonidae; genus Campoletis; species Campoletis sonorensis. Next base: position 877,009 of record JACEOJ010000124.1, read on the forward strand.
CATGATGATGACGCTTCAGATTGTATCCGATCTTGGCTTCTATAGAAACCTCGGAGCTCAATAATACATATACATATATATATATGTATATAGAATATGTATCAGTTAATTAGAGACACATGAAGAGCCATCAAAACGTCTCTGAATATTTTCGGCCGAAGAGGGATCTTCCCGTGGCATTCAATTGCCCGATAAATCGTACATAACTTGTCAGCGATGAAGTTTCGATGAAAGAAAAACGAAATCTTATTCATGCTCTCATCACGAGGGTATTTTAATTTGCCCCTTATTAACAATGTAACGGTCGAATGGACAAGGAAAAAGGGCCAAAAGGACGATTGGTAGTTTTTATCGATGTGAGAAAATATGTGCTCTTATAAGTCAGATTAAGGGAGAAAATTGAAGGCATTTTTTAATTCGAGTCTTCAATTTTCAAGGCAAATGAAGCCTTCGAAATAATTGTTCGTGTGGCGACGACGGAGAGAATGTAAAGGAATAGAAAGCTACTGGAGTGTTTAGATAACAGTTGAAGATAATTATAAGACGATTAAAAATACTAGAATTAACAAAGCTGTATTAAAGGTTCGTTCGCAGCAGCTAGTGTCATCAAACGGCTAAGAAACATTCTTAATTCGAATAATAAAATTTAGTATGAGGTACGTGAGTCGAGTCTGTATAAACGTGATGGGTTTTTTTTTCAGCGTAATGTGAATGACATTACCTCAAAATTCTCATCTATTTTTAAAAGAAGATACATTTTTTATACCCTCATGCACGAGGATCGTGTCGTTAATCGTTGGTTTATGTGTGTGAATATACATAAACCAAATGGACATTCTTTACGAAACGTGTTGCGATGAAATTAGTTCTTATTAACAAACGACCCCATTAGTAACAACGACCGCACTAATTTGAAACACTCTTTTCTTTCCTCCGCATACACACCGACGTATACATCGATCTGTCAGTGTGGGTGGAAAAAAACACTCCACACACGTGCCCAAAACTCATTCACTCTCTCTCCGATTGCTTACTCGTAATATTTCGTTCCATGTGTCATGAAACACGTGTTTCTCTTTACATACGTCTCTTCGTCACTCTGGTCGATGGAAACTTTGTACAAAACTAAAGTTTCGTTAAATTCTTCATCTCTTCTTGTCTCGTTTATTTCATAGCTTCCCTCTATCTCGCTCTTTTCATTCTGCTCATCTCTAACTTCTTCATTATTCCACATATTGAACGACCTAGTGCCAACTAATTTCACCCTCTCTCACTCCCTTTTTTACACTGTTTCATCTTTTTGTCTCCCTTCTTCAACATTTCCCACATCTTCCGCCAACTCCTCGACTCGGATGAAAAGCGACGTAATTACGTAGGAGCAAAACGCTGAGAGCCCAAAAACTGCTTACTCCCTTATTCAGAATCTTTAAAAAAGCATTTAAAAAAAAAGCGAAACTATATCGGTGACACAGAAGTAACACGGTGGGAGGTTTGAACGGAAAAAAAACCTCCGAAGAGAGTTTGTTTAATTAACCGTACTAATGTTTCGTTACTTGGCTCTGTGATAAATGCGAGACGGTGAGGAACGATATATTTCGCCGTGAGGGATTGCTTTTTTCCCTCCTTTCCCTTTTTCATTCTCTATCCATCCGTTTGTCGTAGCCCTTTTTCTCTACCTCGACGTTTCCTCTTTTCTTTTCTACTGACATATTGCTAACCGGAAATTTCTTCCTACTGCTTTTTCACAAAGGAAACTTCTCTGATAGATTATTCCTTTGCTTCTGGAGCTCAATTTTCCAAGTACTCCAAAATCATAACGTTTCATTGATTTTTTTTTCTTTGCCTCGAATCGTCAGTTCGTTGACTAACCGATTATGCACCAAAGAACTTTCAAATAAACCTTTTACCTATTTTTCAAAAAATTTTCATACACGTTTCTAAGATTCGATAAAAAAAAAAGAAGAAAAACATGAAAACTTAATAGAAAATGGCTTGCAGCATTCAATATTTCTTGAACGAAAAGTGAAGGCTGTTTCAATCAAGTGGGTTTTCGGCGATTTTTCACTCCATCACTCATTGACCCTATCACTTTTGTCGAAGCATAATACGAAACCCGTCTCCGCAAACATATCCGAAATTGATGACTTTATAAACGATTTAAAAATTTAATCGTATACATCGTATACATATGAGCAGGATGAAAATCAATCGGTACGTTTATAGAATACGTTACGGAACGTTGAATATTTCAATAAAGCAGGACTGCCGAGGAGCCGAGAATTAAACGAAGTTTTCATTGAATCTGGATTATTTTCATTCCACTCGTGTTCTATGTTCGGCTGAAAGCAATTATCTTGGCGATATTTCGTTCTATCGGAAAATCGTCCCAATTTAGGGAAAATGGAGAAATTCCAACTAACGAGTCGACAGCCCAATCTACATCGTATCTCCAATCGAACACACATATTCTTTTGTGTATATCAATGTATCTGTATGTTAAAAACACATGGATCCTTGAATACTGCATCGCATACCAATGCGATGTATACATGGGTTCGAAAGGTTCGTCGCGAACTGACCAAAGACGTTTCACCGATGTATCGAGAGCGCGAGGGAATCTCACCCGCAAAAGTCAGCAGGTAGATATTCGGGTGGTCGTATATCAGTGGCTCTCGCCACACCAAAAGGATACGAAGAATGTTACAGAGAAGCTAAATTACACAATAAATAAGTCGGACGTTTTCGGTTCTCTTCTCTCACCGAAACTTCCAGCAGCCCGAGCATCCAACAGTTCGCGTCTTTCTAGCACGAGCGTTTTTTTCGCCTCTTCTTTAGTTCTCCTTTGTTAAGCACGAGATTTTCGCTCCGTATTCTTTGCGGCCTTCTCACAAGCGACACTCGGCCGATCCACTCGCTTCTGAAGCCTCCGAAAGAATTATATCGTTTTTTTTTTCGTCTCTTCTATTTTTGTTCGACCGAGAGACCAGTCATGGATATTTCGTGCGCTAAGCAATTCACGCTATTTCTTCGTATTAATTTGCAAGAGAATGGCACGTTCAGATCTATCATTATTGTCTCGACTATGATCGCAATAATTGGGATGAAAGATCGAAGCATTTGGGTCAACATATTCGGTTTAATTCTCTTTATTGATTAGTTCAAAAATTCTACTGGCCTGCATTCTTCAAATGTTAATGATGATTTTTCAAAGATTATCCGAAGTAAAAATTATTAGACGAAACGTTTACAGCGACGCGAGGCAAAGAAAATTCACAGTTTATTGATTCGCGAGGACAATAAATGTATTTCCTGTTTTTTTTAAGTTTTTTTTTTCAATGAAATATATAACCTCATTTGCGGACACAATGAGACCAGCAGAGGTGCGTTATGCGGGCAAAATATATAAAGGAATGAATTAAAAGGTGTTTTGAAAAATTTATTCGATCGTTTGAATTCATCGGTGATGAGAAAACTCGTAAATATAGCGCGAGCCATAAATAATAATTTGAGGGTTGGTTATAGCAGGGCGCGGCGCATGCCGGGATGTTCGCCCTCCTTTTTTTCCCCGTCAAGACGAAAGATATAATACACACGATCTAAACTATACAAGGAAGAGGAGAAGACGCGATATAGCTAACTAGTGTACAGATAAATTACGCCCTAACGATCCAAAAGGCGTCTTTTGTGACTCGCCAGAGGGGCGTGTTTTATGCCAGTTTGTTAGGGCGGATTATTTTTTATTTTCTCCTTTTTTTTCTAACGTGACAGTCAAGGAGAATTTTATATGCGCTCACAAATAAGCCGATAGAGTTGTACCGTAGCTGCGGATATATATCGTCACGTGAAACGTATTTAACTGCCTTTGCGGTAATTCAATCGAGAATGATCGCGGGTCCGTTTAATTTCAACGTTAGTCACGCTGATGTAATGAATCAGCTGATTCATCGTATAATTCGCTAAATGAACGTACTTAATCTGCGGAAAATTGACGCTGTGTCTGTTTCCCATACACACGAGAATTCCCCGTACAAAAATCTTCATTAAACATTGAAATTTCATCATTTTTACAACTATTTTTTATTGATAGTGGTTTGTTTTCATAGCCATTTTATTTGTATCATTGAACATTGTCAAAATATGCAATAACGGAAATCATAAAGTACAATTTGCATATTTTATATCCGAGTGATTTACGACCGTGTGGTAAAAATATTGCGAATAATTTTTATTACGCGGTTTTCGAAATACCTCACTTGGTCACAAGTTGTAAAAAAACGTTATTCAAAATTTTTTTCAATCATTTCCAAGAACGTCGTTACCTTGTGCTCGAACGATTTTTCGGAGATTAACATAACGAGCGTTATATAATCCCTACCTCCATCTTTCATGGCGCAGTCGAAACATTATAGACATTTGAAAAAGAAAAAAAAAAAAAACATATATATCGATACCTTGATCAACGATTTTCAAGGTAAAGAAGTCGTAGAATGTTCATTTTCACTTTTCCGGGGACTACTAATCCAAAAAAAGTTTTTCGATGTCTCTGTAGCTTTCCAACGGATTATCATTGAACTTGACGTTCTTAGTTGCCAGGGAAAAAGACTTTATTCTTTATTATAAGTACTCCATTAATCTTGCTCTACCGATTTATGTCGTTGGCTTGGCTGAGTATTTCCGTGTATGTATATATGTCTGATGTTGTACATATCCTTCGGTAGGCGCGTCACAGCACGCGCATGTACCCTATGTGGTCCAGCTTCTTTATAGCATTTTATTATGTCGCTGGGAGCAGCTGTGTTCGTATAAAAAGACGTGTCACACCCCTCGAATGCACACGCATAGAGAGGCGGGAGTTGTCGTCTCTCACGTACTCCTTAGTGTCTGTTCCATTGCTATATGGTACAGTGAATCCCAAAAATCGAATCATGGCGGATGGATATAGTTAGATCGTGAATTTTTCAAGCTCAAAGTCTTAATGCACATCTCTCTCCGATGGAAGCTTGGCAATTTATTAATTATAATATAAACATAGGCACCCAAACCACTTGTTCGATGATGAGTGAGAGCAGTCATAAACACTGACTCTTTTGCCTTGAGGTTTTATCCTGATTATGCTGCAGATGGACTACCACAGATTATTCAAAATTTGATCAATGTTTCATCGAAGAATAAATACAAAAAGACTTGATTACAAGTTTTCATAACTTCCAAGGTTCTCTGGATATGCTATGAAAGGAATTAGGCCATCTTGCGTTTGCTGGAATGTGGCGACGTCTTGTAGGCAGTTTTTAGATTCTTCGTGAAGTCAAGTCTGTTCCTTTATTCCAAAATTCCTTCACGTCTGGTTTCACCAAAATAATTGCTACTTTTCTCAGCACTAAAGTATGACATTATTCCGACTTAAAGTTGACATTTATCGTTTTTTTTTTCTTCTTCTTTTTATCACGTAACGATCTTGGACTGCATTTAGTTTCTGCCATTTGATGACTGCGGCGTGACATTTTCAAAAGAGCTTTTCGTTCATCGCATAAATATGAAAGCTGACTCATGAATCAGCGATTGTTTCTCGTTATGAGAACTCACGCTGTTTAATCGTTTCTTTTCTTATGGTAAAACTACAAATTTGTCGATCAGAAACTTTTGTCTTTTAACCGTTCGAAGCGTGGTGAACATATTCCCCAACCGTTTCATTTGAGACTAGCAATTATCGTACCAACCGCAGAAACCTCCTTCAATGTACCTGGCAGCGCGGAGAGCATTAACAATTGAACTTCCGGCGAGGAGTTCGATCGTGCTGGAGAGTTGCAGCAATAGCGGCAGCTGCACACCCGGTCACCATCGAATTGGGCGTTTGTCGCACACGAATGCCTTTCCGATGGGGATAATCGTGCGCAGATAGCATTTGAGAACTCCCGAGGACCTCTCTCCCCAATGGCACTAGAGGAGTATGCATGCGGAAGGATCTGTCATTACTGTAGTAGAGACGCTTGGGTCCTGATGATCCTCTCACAGTTTACTTCCCCTAGGTATCAAAATCCATCTCTCTCTCTCTCTCTCTCTCTCTCTCTCTTGCTCTCTTGTTACAGAGACACATACACCCACACAGATGAATAGACATATTCACAGTCACATACATTTGGAGACATATCTTTCTTCGTTTAAGAGATCACGCGAGAGTCCGAAATTCCTTTGGGACATGTGACGAAGCTCTTGTACCTGCGTATTTCATACTATCGTACGAGAATATCTACATCGATCGGTACATTCGTGGTCAGGACAACGCTGGTTGTCCTCGACGGTAAACCTTAGGACGCACAGATGTAGAAAATGTGGTAAGGAGTCCTTCTTGTCCTTTCGATCTCTGCTTAATGCGGAGATCGGCGCGCGATTGAGAACACAGATACCCAAACGATAAGCCCTTTTACTTAAACACCATTGGAAAATGGCTCCTATACTTACTGCCCGCACCTTGAATATGTATATATGACCATTGAGACCAGCAAAGAGGATCCATCCATGGGAGCATCCATTTTTAATCCTCCACGAAGATCATCTTGGCCCGCTGGGGTGCTCTTGCTGTACAATCGCTTCAAGCAAAGATCCACATAGTCCTGGCACACACTTGTATATACATATGTATGTGAATGTATATGTAGTCTCGTGCTTTCTTTTAGAGCGCCCTGGATCACGATGCAACCTGAGACCCGGTGCGCAACGAGAAAGGTTAGTTATCAGTTGGACGTATCTTTCTCGAGTTCTCTGAGCCCAGATAGCGACCACAGACTCTGTAGCTTTTATCCGCGTGGTATTAGGCGGTCGAGGATCTTTCTTTTTATTTTTTTTCCCGTTTTTTTTCTTCTTGGTTCCCTTAGCCATTGGAAAAAAAGACACTGCTGTGTCTGGGGCGTGAGTAAGCGCCGAACTGACGCATTACTACCACCAGTCTGTTACCATATAAACTCTCTCCGGAGTTTTTGATTCATTTCTATTGTTATATGAAGATCTTCTCGATCTTGGGGCAGGGTGGAGAGCTTATGGATTAACCCTTGGAAATAGAAGGAATGAAATGGAACTCGGAGAAAATTCTCTGCATTCCTTGTTTTCTTACGTTTCTGATGTTTTTACACGCCGCTTACAAGTTGATTTATGAAGATTTCAATTAGATATACATTTTTTTTTGTTTCTGAAATTCTCAACACTATCCGAATGGCAAAAATGCACTTTCCATTTTTGCCTGCTAACCTGTTGAGTATGTCACATGATGTGGCGTATGGTGCGTTCTGTACGTGCTCAATCTAGCTGCACCTATAATTCTATAAGAATGTCTATTCACGTCCGACTGTTACGATCCGTTTCATATTCCCTTTTGTGATGGAATTCATGGCACAGAGAGAGAGAGAGAGAGAGAAAGAGAGAGCTCTTTACTGAAACGGATGAGCCATACGAGAAGATTCTGGGAGGGGATTTAGTGACGACAACGAGAACGAGGACGCGGACGACGATTGCTCGCGGCACACCGCACAATGTGAAATCTCGATCAATTCCTATTCTTCGCCAAGTGGTCTCTTCCGGGACAGTGCGAGAGACTCTCATATATACATCGCTTCCTTCTCTCATCCTGTCTCCATTCGCCGTCTGCACCATCCAACAAGAAAATAAGAGAGAAAAACGAAGCCAAGCAAGCGAAAGAATAAACCACAGAGGACGTATGTAAGGTAGTATATTGAACGTATGTATACGACGTTGTACACACGAGGGAGACATCGCGGAGAGAACTAAAAGCGACAGGAACGCGAGATATAAGCGGTAGAGAGAGGTCCTCGTCGCTATCGTCACCACATCTCGCCTCGTCCTGTCCGCATTATGTCTCCCGGTATCTTCTCTCGGTTCGCCTCAGCTTCGAACTATCTCATTCGCATCTGCGCTCTCTCCTTCCCTTCCCCCTCCCCCTCTTCTTTTTCCAAACCCCCTTGTTCACCATCGTCTTATCCTGAATTCGCCTCCTTCGCTTCCACACTACTCACTTCTCAAGGATTGTCTTCTTCTCTCTGTCTCTCTCTCTCTCTTTCTCTCTATGTACACACGTTGTAGGAAAAGGCGACAACGCGGAGGCCGAAGTAGGCGTGTGCCACACCATGTGTTTTTGTGTAAGTGTGTGTCCTAGCACATCCGAGTAGTGGAGTAGATTCAACGTTACTGGAAAAACTTACAGTGTTCAAGTATAGACGGCATCATATGCCCACATCCTTCTCCGCATGCTTGATGCAGACTCGGTCTTCCTAAAACCTGCCATCAGTGTTTTCCTTATACACTGTCCATCTTCATCGTTTTCATCTCTCATTCCATATCGGTCGCTCTTAAGAAGAAGCCTTATTCATACTTCCGCAATCTCACAATCTACAGCTTTCATCTTCTTGAGCAGACGTTTTTTTTCTTCACATTTTCGACTTTCGTAGGATTCTCTTAGGGGCACACGTGGTTCCTGGTGTTTCAAGAGATTTTCTTGTATCTTTTTCGCACACACAGCCACGCCACACTCGAATGGTGCTCGAGATCCAAATACCTATACACAGTCTACAGCCTCAACACTAAATTTCCTTTTGCTGCATCTTCATACTCGATCCTCAAAGGTTCTGACAGCTTAACCGGTTTATCCTGCTCACCTGTTCCAACATTTCAATTTTACGCGAGCACTCCGTTTGCCCATTTTTCTGGCCAATTCGACAGGAACCTCAGGAGTGTGTGCTGTATACATTAATCGAGTATCTCAAGTTCTCTCAGGAGAAAGAGATTCAGAAGTAAAGCTTGGAAAGTCGAGACTCAAGCAGTGACAGTTCTTGGACTGTGAAATGCATCAGCGTGTAGTACATCCTGCGGAACAGAGATGGAGGCAGGTTATAAGTTCTCTGGGCTATGGGTATGTCGCGCGACAGCCGGATCAGTGTACTCAGGAGCGCCAGGCCCTTATAGTCCGGAGTCCAGCTAAAAGAGCTCGCGGCCCTATTCCTTTACTCGGGCCCGCTCAGCTCTTCGTTGAAATCTTCGGTAGCACAGATCCGCCGAGGCTCCAGACCGAGAGGGACCCCGATCTTCTTGCGTCCTGTCGTTCTTTCCGTATCTTATGTACTTCGGGGACAATCGAAGGGAACACTCTCGAAAGAGCCCATAGAGAAAATGTCACCGCCTTTACATGCAAACGTTCTCTCTTTCTCTCCCTCTCTCGCTCTCTCTCTCTCTCTCTCTCTCTCTCTCTCTCTCTCTCTCTCTCTCTCTCTCTCTCTCTCTCT
>JACEOJ010000124.1:886305-964905 GCA_013761285.1 Campoletis sonorensis
TCTCTCTCTCTCTCTCTCTCTCTCTCTCTCTCTCTCTCTCTCTCTCTTCTCTCGTTTTAACTCAGCAGCAGGTCTATCGAACTTCCTGCTGTCGCCTGTCCTTTTTACGTCTTTTCTCTTTCTCTCTTTTCCTTTCGTTCAACTTTTCGTGTCTTATTTTTATTTCCTCCCTTAGCATATCGTATCCTTGAGCTTATACGAAGCTGGTTCGTTGTTCGATTCCCTAGCAGTCCTCTCTCCTCGTTCTTTCTATGTTATCCTTTAGTTATAGCTACTTTATATATATATGTAGATTCAGGTCCAGACTATCGGGGGAGAAACGAACCGGTATTCATAACTTTTTGCGGTTCGACTGGCGCGCCATGGGAGAAGCAATCTAGACCCTGTCAAATGGCATGACTACGAAAACCAGTGCAATGTTACCAGCATGAAACTATCGTCATCTTTTACAACATGATGCTTTACGATTTTCGGGCATTACATTCGCTTATGTTTATCGTATGTATTGTACTGCGTCCATGTGTATCACGAACGTATATTTAAATGAATACCTATTTACACATGGAATACGTAATATGGGCACGTCACTTAAGGATTTGTACAAGACCTCGAATAACGAGGAGAAATACTCGAGAGCAAGTCTTCTCATCGTGACGATACGAAGCAGAGTATAATAAAGGAATGCGCGAACGAAAGTGCAGTTCGGAAGCAAGGGGTGGAGAGGACGGGGAGGGAGAGGGGGTTTCATGGTTGCCGCAAGATCCGGACTCGACGAGAAATCGATTGTCGTACGTGCAAGCCCCCGGGCTGTATGTATTATATACTATATACATTCGATACAACGAACATAAAGTTATGTACATGTATAATACATGTAAAATAGTGTAGAAAAGAGACATGGCCAATATTTACCCGGAAGCAAGAAAGATGCGATATCATTTTCTCCTCGTGTTTTATCAACACACCTTTTTTCCCAAAAAAACGCGTGCTGCTTTGCAAGGTTTTTTCAATTTTCATTATAGTAGAAGGTTCATCAAAAACAGCTTGAGGTTAGGTCTGGAAATAATCTTCAAAGGCTACCTTCGTGAAAAACTAGAAATAAAACCCTTCGAATTTTTCTACTCAAAAGTGATGCATTATCAAAAATTATCATCATTTATGTCGATGTGGCGATGAAAAAGTAGTCCAGACACCTAAAAAACCGAGGTCACGTGTTATCAGTCGAGGCTGAGATACAACGATGTGGACGAAAAAACTGCTGCTGACTCTATGGAGAGACTTTCTTCATGAATTTGTTATGTGTTTTGTCGAGGTGAAAAAGAATATATAGCAGATATTGGTTTTATATGGTGGCTGGATTATTAATTATGAAGTAGGTGAAAGCTGATTATTCAGGAGCCTTGTTCCAACATCGACGATGCTTGTAAATTCCATCGAATTAAAGCCCTATTCCAATTTCCTTGCATCATTTCGTATGGCTTCGAATATACTGTGGAAATTGGATTACTCCATTCCATTTACATCTTAATGAGGTTGCAATTATTATATTATTTAATCCCGTATATTGACCACTGGGGATCCATTTAAACCTAACCCCGAATCATCGCTGTGTTCAATAATTAACTTGTCTTTTTTATCAGACTAAATAGTCCTGAGCCCTCAAAAAAACACAAACACGTGTAGTCAACACTTTATATTTGCACATCATTAATGAGAATAAAGAAAAACAAAAGAAACTACACGAAGAAAACAGCAGATAACTTTTCACGATATGTAGATAAAATTATATTGCTTAGAACGACCTTGACGAATGTAGAGTCTTTGGCTTTGGATATTTTTTGTTTGGAAAATTATCACCGTAACCCCAGTAGCGTTCTGTTATTTTTAAAGTCCTTCGAAAGACATATTGTTGTCAATAAAAGTATAAATTTTCATTCAAAGAAGAAAAACAAAAATCGATGAGCCTATTATATGATAGTTTTGGTGAAGAGTCTCTGGCAAAAAGCTTTTAGCAGTAGAAATGATTCCAACTTTACACTTTAACGACCTAATAAAACAATATTTTTTCCTTAATGTCTGAAAGAAAAAATCTAGCCCCTCTCGAGACTGATTTTTTTTAAATTCTTTTTGCAAACATTTTTATAAGAGATTTTATCATTTAACTTCGTACTCAACCAAAAACTGTATTGCTTTCGGATGCAATGCTAAATATAATTCCATGCAATCCTGCTTCTCGCGTTTCACTAATAAAAAATCAATGATTGTTCAAGTCCTACGTGGGCAGAGTCGATGCAATAAAAAAAGAGATAAAAAGAGAATAGTGCTGTGCACCTAGAATTTTCTCTGTATGAGGAGTTCTGCCCTATATCTCTCAAGGGTCATATGTTCTACTCGACCTAGCACTTGTACTCTGCAATTAATTGTAAGAGCTCTTCCAACGTATCGTAGTCGATAGTGCTATGTATAAATGCCGGATACCATCGATATTTCATTCCACCAGTATGTGCAAGATTTTCGACCGGAATTTTACAGTGTCAATGTCATGAAATTCATCATTTTACATTTCCATTCTGAGGGTTTTATTTACTAAAAAATTATTTATTCATCAAATCTGAAAGAAAATCATTATCTGACATTCTCGACGTCGAGAAAAATCAAAGAATTAAAACAAAATGCAATTGACCTGGATCGTAAAATCATTAAAACTGATTTGTACTTAATTGTCGGTCGAAAAGTGGTTTTCTCTGAATCACAGATGGAAAATTTCAACAAAAACGAAATGAATAATTGGAAAATATTATTATAACATTCAACATCATTTTGTGATCCTCATTCTCCATTCGATTGAGTTTTAAAGAGAAATTCGAATTTCTCGACTTTTTCTTCGATTGGTAAGAAAAAAACGAAATAATCCAGCCAACATTTCATGTTCTGTCTCATATATAAATCAAGACACATTGGCCAACAACTGTTGGTCGAATTGGTGGTGGTTTCTCATCCCAAATAATTCACAGAATTGTATCTGTATCGGCAGCAGGATGAAACTTTTAGCTCATTCGCTATCTGTTTCTCTCTTTGTATAGGTTGATGTATGTATATACTTATTTCGCCCCCAAACCAGAGCGAGCGTCTGTACTTCGATAAGAGTGAAGTGAAAAATAAAATAAATATCGATGCTGTACCCCAAATGTGTCAACCTTCTTTTATTCCCACCTCTATTCTTTCGCTTTTTTGTTGTTGTATATAACGATCTCTTCTCCAGCCGTGTCTCTTCGATAATTTTTTTACACCCCGACGACCAAATATTCACAGGAAAAAAACCACAATGAAAAATAAAACTGAAACGATTTTTTATTTATTTTTGGAACCATAATGATCGCGAAAAAAAAACACAACAAGATTGTTCTTTCGAGCGGAATAGGTCACAATAAATCTGTCATCCAAAATTGAAATCGATGAAAAACAGTATTAATACGAAAAAAAAAAAAAAAAAACAAGGGATTTTCGAAGAGAAAATGTATATGTATTCTCATTACTTTTAAAATAAGTGTATAAAAAGTCAGGGATATAAGGGAAAATCGAAATATTAGTGAACACGACAAATACGAAACTCGGAGGCGGAAGCTAAGGTTGAAAGGTAGAAATATTTGTAATAAGCCAACCGAGGCTCTTCTCCGAACCGCCAATTATGGCTGTAATCGCATTTCGCTGATTGCTTTTGAGACTCGAAAGTCTGAATATAGTGAATCTGTACGCTTTCTCTTTCTCACTTTCTTACCTTATCTCTGTCTATCAGGACAGGTCAGTACCGAGAGCTGCAGTTCGACCGAATTAAATTTGAGGTCGAGTGCAGAGGATTGTGTTCTGAGGTTATTTTCCTCTCTCTCTCCCTCTTTCTCTGGCTTTATCTTTCACTCTCTTTAACGAGCACTTCTTGTCCTTATCCTCAATAATCGAGAATGCACAAAGTTTCATGTCTCTCTATCTCTTCTCCTTTCTCTGTTTCCACTATCGAGTTGTATCAAAAGACATTAATTAATATGGACTCGGAATATGGACCTTTTAAAGTCCACTCTGTACAGTGAAATTATCAATTGACTGAGCAATTTATAACCCGAATTATTGTAGAAGAATCTATTAATATCGGAGTGGATTGAAACATCGAAGTCAATTGAATAATTCATACAAAAACTCAAATGGAAATCAATAGATTCCAAAATTTCTGAAATATAACATCGTCAAACATAGGAAATCAAATTTGTAGTTTGAAATTATGAAATTCAAGCATTGATTCATTTATTTTTGTTACTGTGAACTCTTTTTTAAATGTAGGTTTATTTTTTTTATACTTTCATTTCGAATCCTTGAAATATTCGAAAAAAATCTTATTTAGAAGGGCATTGATCACTGTGGCCCAAAAACTGTTGTCGACCGATCAATCAAAAGGTGACTGACAATTGTTTATTTATCGAATAATCGATTCAAAAGTTGGGCCATTTTTTTGACAGGATTACTCAAACGGTAGGACACGCATTTAAAAATGTAGCATTAATGTTACGAATTGATTTTGGAGGGTGCTCGAAACAGGCTCGATGACAGTTTTTTAGTAAGCCATGAGTCTTATGGATATTCTATGCGAGTTCGACGAGAGAAAAAGGAGGTTGGACATGGGCTTTTTCTCGTAGTATTTGCACAGCTTGAATGAGAAACTGTTCGTCATATTGTCACGTCGCCGCTTAAACGTTTGACAAACGAATAAAAATATACTGTTCGACTGTTTGTTTAGGATCTTAACTGAGGAAAAAGGGGAACAATTGTCACTCGGTGAGTGAGACGATAAAGAGGAACAGATACATTAAATATATATATATGTATGTATACATATATATATACATATAGAAAGAACTTGTACAAAGTAATTTAGTGTTTATTCGGCGCTTGAGAGTACGTCAGGCGTCTAATCCTTGGGGGTCGTTTCAGGACTCTAATAGGTATCGAAGAGAAAAAAAACAGCAGCGAAAGGGACTCGGGACTTTTTTTGGATGAACGTGCATCACGCATATAGACACACCGCACATTTTTACCTCTCCGCCTTATTTTTCCTGTACCATTGGATTCAGACAGACTGAAAAGTCTTTATACATACGTAGACATATATAGTACATTCGACAAACTCCATTTTTCATCCCGAGGGGTTGTCTCTTACTCTCGCATCCTATTCATGTACATATAGACAAATATACATCTCCCGGTGCGTTCTATACGTGTGCCTTTATGTACTTCTGTATTTTCTGGCCTGGAGGGTTGCGAGAGATCGCGCGAGAGAAACTGGTCGAACGAGCAGAAGATTCTCTTTTTTTTTTCTTCTTTTTTTTTAACGAGACATCTTTATCCTGTCATCCGGGTTTCACGCCTGGTCTCACCGGAAATCACAACTGCTGAAAACCTTGTTAGATATACATACGAATGGGAAAAAAAGATACTAACCTTGAAATGACGGCTGTTTTGTTTCCTGGTGTACTCATCACGATGATAATGATATCACGACAATGATTAGGATAATATTAACTGTTGTTTATTACACAGTTTTGTTTCCTCAATATTGATTTCTTCCTTTTGTTTTTTAAGCATTTGAAACTCCAGGTTAATAAAAAAAAAAAAGATTTTGATGGATGACAGCGACGAAGATTAATTTTTTCATCATTTCTCATTTATCTCTCCTCCCATAAATTTACGGAATTAATTCGAGCCCGGGGAATAATGATATTTCAATTACTCAAGAGTGCACAGCGACCGTCGAGAAGGATCCAATGAACAAGCCTGGATGTATAGGCGGGTCAGCTGGCGCCATTGATTAAGAAAAAAAGGAAAAGAAGGAGGGAAAAAAACAAAGAAGAGAGGATAGGAAAAATATAACGAAGGAGTGAGGAGCCGAAGAAAATCATATAAAAGGTAAAACCAATATTTTCAAAGCTGCCCCCGCGTACACGGCTTCGAGAACATTTCATCTCCAGACCCGAAGGATTTTAACGACATTATTGGGATCGGTTAGGTAAACAGAAAAAAATCCTTATGCTCAAAGCCTCTGTAGGTATAGTCCATGTGGGTTATTGAGAATTTTTTTTCCCTCTCTAAGACGGTCAGTAGCTTACAGTCGACAGATCAATTTATATCCACAAAGTATTCTACGCCAAATGGGAAAATTTTCATCAGTTGGATGTATACAAATTATCAGATTTTCAAATGATTTTTGCTCCATTTTCGACGTTTACGATGCAAATTTCTACAACGTCGTTTCGATGTTTTGGCACAGTTTGAATCTTCAAGAATTTCCAACAAAAATTGAAATCCACGACGAGGAACATTGAAGAAAAAATCAGGTCGAATTTTTCAGCTTACAGCAAATTCCACGGTATTGAAAACCACCCATACATTTCTTTTTTTTTCGTTTTTTTTTTTGCCAAACCTCCACGTATACAAGACGAGGAGGATGAAGGAATGGAAGAGCAAGTAGTTTTCAAGTTCCGTCTTAAAATCCGGTAGATTTTTCGTCTCCTGTCGTCGTTGTCCGGAATAACTATCTCACAAACTCCATTCGCTCTCTCGTGTTATCTCTCTTCCCTATTCGTACTCTTTTACCCTCTCGTTCTTACAATTCTTCCCGTTGAGTCCCTCCAGAAAAATAGAAGCTAAGGACCAAGGCACAAGAACCGTTGCCAAGCTTAGTACAAAGTCAATTTTATTTATCTAAAAATATATGTGTATTTATATATATATTTGCAACTTGGAGTATAACCGTGTACGAATCTATCATTTTTATACACATATTTTTTGTTAAAATCCTCGATCCGTTGCAAATCTTACTGGAATAATGATGAGTTTACCATGTAATCGGATTTTCTGAAAAATAATTCTTTCTCATCTCTACAGAATCAAAAATTTCTTTGGTTCTTTGCGATTACAACTCCGAAACAAGTATAAGCATAGTTTTTTGTGTCAAGAGTTGAGCCATTCATTTGTGTATACACACATATCCATTACACATTCGAATGCTGTTAAAAGTATTGAACTGACATTTCCTGATAACGAGATAACACAAAAATTCTGGGCTTTTACCATTTTTTTCACGCCTCTTGTCTAAAGCCTAGAAAAATACGTCTGCAGGAAGGAACAGTTGATAAAGTGATTTTTTTTTGTCATTCGAAATAGTTGTGCCGACACGAACTCGAAGTTTTTTAGACAACAATGTAATATCCTTCCTTGGGAAACTGAAGTTAACTTCGTGTTAAGAAGGGCTGAGCACCCGCTGAAAAATTACCCTGAAGGATATACTAAGACGTTTTAGGGCTCCCTTTGGTGGCATTTTTCAGTCACGAGGGCAACATGTACTATAAGTTTAAGGGACGTTTTGAATTTTCCAAGTCTTATACAGAACCCAACGTCCGTGACCTCGAAGCATCGTAAATATATCTATATATACATTAATGTGTTAAATCTACCCTCTGTGAACAAACATGGAAAATACAAGGACTGTACGTACACACACAAATACATACACACACACACATATATATATATATATAAAGCCTTTAAATTCCGTGACGAGCAATAAATTATTCTCACCTAATTTAATCCCCTCATAAATAACATTGCTGTTTTGTACACGAGCAAGGTCTCCATGACCCATGCACTTTTTCACTCGGATTTTCTTGTCGTCGGGCTCGTTGACTACCGGTATGACCCAATGGCGATATAACTTTCGCACCCTCCATGAAGTAGAAGCTTTAGCTGTATCAAGAAAAGAAACGAACCAGCCTTTATTTTGTCTGTCTCTCAAGATCATCGAAAATTCAACTCCCTAATATTGATTGAAGGGTATGTGTCACAGAATCACGTGAAAATGAGGGTGCAAATTGAAATTTGTACGCTGACTCTTTTTAAATTATTCACAACTTCGTTGAAAAATCTTCAAGAGTAATTAAAAAAAATGTTATATATATTTCAACGTTTTCCCCTTATTTTATATATTGCAAAAGAATTATTTTCCATAGTACATCAATAGTTAAATAAAGAAACACGTATCCACAGAAATTTGTCACATATCCCAAAGTTTTTTTTTGCTTTGGCCTCAAGTGGCCCAACTTGAGAAAGTTTTCTAAACGTAATTACAGAACAATTCTATATCCCCGAAATACCGAGGACTTGGTCGAATCTTTACGAACATTTGTATTTGTGGCAAATCGTGGATGGCATAAAATCTCACGTGCTGCGAAACTTGAAGGCAATAGCTAGGACGTTCGAAAGTTGTACAACTTTGATTTTTGGAACTTCATTGCTCACATTCCGACCCATAAATATAAACATATACAGCGCACACTCATACGTATATATATAGATATATATAAATTACAGAAGCACTATGATAGTAGTCTGTAGGGCCTACTGTTACTACCCCGAAGAACTCTAAAGTCTTGTGGGCGTGTGGTACGGAACTCGAACTCCTCCACTCTCGCCACGATACCGCAGAGCCTTTACTTCCTCATGCCGTAAAGTAAATCCCGTCGTAGACTTCATAAATCCTCAGTGTTTCGTCGTCGAGCACTTCACCAATGTATAGGAAGTATGTATGTGTATACATAAATGGGCGGGATACTTGTGGGGATACTTGCATGGCCTCGGGTACACTATAGCAAGCCCTGTGGTAAAGTAGTAGTCCTCGGCGTCCACGCGAACCGAGCCAGCAGGGATAGAAAAAGTTGCTACCGCGTGCGCGCAATTCAAGAGAAAGTGCAACCCTTCCCACTGGTCCTTTGCGTTCTGGTATTTTCGTACGTGTGCGAGGAGTGTTCGACTGAGTGAGTGTAAGAGAAAAAAAGAAAGAAAGATCGAGAATCCCAGACTTTAGGTCGAATGAAAATTTCACGTTTACCGCCCTTTGTGTGTTTGTATTACTTATGCCGACTCGGGAGAAAACATCAGAGACTTCGGAAGCACGAAGAAAAAAAAGAAGAAAAAAAAAAGAAAAAGGAATGAGAAAGAAAAACAAAATGGAAAGAAAGCATAAAAAAAAGTTTGTCGTCGTCTGGAAAACACGCAGTAAAAGTTTTCGCGCTAACTTGCATACCATTTGCGCTCGTACATTCTACCCTCACTTACCACCATTTTTATTAGCCCCATTGTCGTCACAGCCTGTCGTAAGTTTTACTGATCCTGTCGATATCCGGTGAGAGAAATTGTGGACGATTTTATTTAGACACGCGAGCTTACGTCTTATTCTCTCTTTCTTTTCTTTCTTCCTCTCTCTCTCTCTCTGTCTTTCTCATTTTTTTCTTCATCATCTCCATCTTCTTTGCCCCCTCGAAAACCTGAATCAGCAACACTTTTTTTTGTTTTCGCCTCAGGGGTTCACAGAGTTTGAACCCACGCGCAAAAGACCCCACAGGGTGACCCACTGCCACGCTTCGAACCCGAAAAATGCGTTTTGCCATATTATCTGCAACCCCTCGTCGTAAATCGTCATCCAGACACGAAAAACCTACCAAAAGACAGCGGGGGTCTGATGCTTCTTTGAGAATGATGGAAGTGGGTCAAGAAGCTAGACCAGCCGAGGGTCTTGTGCACGTACCTTGTCACTTACTACCCTCAAATTCCGTCACACTTTCGCCATTTGCTTTTCTCTTTGATGCTTTTATACCGCTTTAAATGTGTGTCACCGGGTAATTTTCAAGGCTGGATTATTACTTCGGGTACGTGTCATGCTGCATTTAAATCCCTACTGTGAGCAAAATTCGATATGCTCGACGTCTCCTTCATTTTTCGTTTTTATTTATTTCTTTTCTTTCGTCGCCATTTTACTATTCCTTTTTTATCAATTATTTTTGTATAGTTTTTACTACATATTTCTATAGCTATTTTCATAATATTTAAAATTATTAATAAGTTGAACTTTTTTTTTTCTCGTCGGCGAGAATGAATTTGTTATTATTTATTTACACTATAATTCTAGGGGGAAAAAAATGTGTGCGATAGGAGGAAAAAGCTTGCCATACTTTGCAGATGTTGGCTTGTACACGTGCGAGTTTACATTTTAGAGAGTGCAGAGTGCAGTATTTTGAGGTGAGGCTGTTTTCTGGTAAAATGCTTGCCTCGGTACAAGTCCCCCTGTAATATGTGATGGTACTTTTTGCTTGAAATACGTGAAAAAATGAGAAAAAATGGGTCAAGGATTCTTGGATTATTGTCGGTTTGTATTTTTTTCCACCTTTTTATTTTGTTCTTTGCTTCACATTTTGGCGCTCTCTCTCTTCTCTGGCAGGACAACGATCCATGAAAGTATACAAAGAATGTCTATGTACCATTGTTCCTTGCTGGGTTTACAACGTTTTTTTCCCAAGCTTCTTCGACCCCAATTCGACACTCGAGGCTCATCCTTAATTCCTGAGATTGCTTCTGTCACCCCTTTTTGCTGACATTGCCACCGTCGCTCTCGCAGATACTTTGTCGAGGGAGTATCTTCGCTGGATCCTCAAAAATCTTCCCTTCTTATTTGCGAAGCATGTCGGCCACTTGGCATTGCACGCGTTCATTCGTCACGGAGCTTTCTCATGGAGGATGTGTCCCAGTAGTATCGAACCTACTACATAAACCAGCGACCCTTCTACCTTCCATTTTCGTTAAGCCATTTCGTTCTGGGAATTAAGAAGAAAAACGCCCACCAGTAACACGAAATAATAGTACTTTTGTTTCCTTTGATATATTCGCCATGTTTGAAAGAGCATATTACAGTTGGAACGTATCGAACTTTCACTGAGGGTGGAAAATGGCCACTTCAGGGATTTTTCGTAGAGCCTGACGCTCAAAAACCGTCTCGAAAGGGAAATTTTTCATTTTTTTCGCCTACATCGAAGCTACGATTGCAAAAAATTGATCCGGAAAACTCTGCTGCTATTCCATCGATCACGCGTGATAAACGAGCGGAAAAAATTGATTGCTTTTACAATTTCAATGAATAAAAACTCGTTATTCATTCATTATTTCTGCTTATCATTTTCATCCCTAATTGTTAATCGCACTAATTTAATTGATTGAACAGTGTGTACCTCGCCACAGTTTTGATTTCATATTCCATTATCGTTTTGTCATCCCTTTATACTTCCATTCACACAGATAGCTTTGAAGCGTTCACATAGAGTTAACGATTATCGAGAAATACGATATCAAAGTTCGTGCGAGAGATTAGCGTCGTTTGCAAATTGAGGGTTGGTTCGTACACTGTGTGTGCATGCACAAGAACAATTATTGACGTAATGAAAACAGTCATGCGCCTAACAGCTTCTTAATTAACTTTACCAAAGACACAGCAAACCTCGTGATGTACATCCTTCCATTAGAAACTGCTCACTTCAGCTAGATACTTTCGCCGAAGTGTGTTTTACTACTGGATTTTTTCAGTCAGGATTCATTCAGTCATGAGACAACGTTCAAGATTTTAAAAGAATTATTACTATTTCGCACTCGAGATATCGGCAAACAAAAATTGTACAGTTTTACACGCGATATTATAGCCAGCTTTGGACTAATTCAAAAAACCAGACAATCTAACGAACACTCTTGTCGATTTGAAGAGTAAATCTGTTTATCTCGAATTTTCATAACGCCTGAGAAACAGAATGAAACAAAGCTACACCTAAAGGTCCGAATGTGCTGGCGAATGATCTGAAACACATGATTTCTGGCGAAGGGTTAATGCCAACAAATTCTAATAACATAACATCAAATGAAAGTTTGATATTGATCTTATTTCGTCATGAATTATCTTCAATTATTCGACTCCCTGCGTCTTTGGTTCCTGGTTATAAATTCTATCCCCCAAGTTCCTGGAAATCCCTTTACGATAATGCTTTCTGCAGTCCAAAGCGCAACTGTCATACCCCCATTTGTATTGTATTGTTTGCACAATGTCGCAGCAGAGAAGCTGAGATAAGTTTGGCTTAAATAGGTGACGGTTTCAACAATTCCCAGCATAGGATACGTCTCGTACAGGGATACAAAGTCCTCTCGAAACATGACCTCTCGCTCAGCCACCCCGATGGTTTAGTTAATTCAACGTTGATCCAAATTGACAGTGACCAAAGCAGCTTAGCGGTCCTGAATACGATCGAATTGCATATATTAATTTCCAACTGCTTCTAAATTATTCAATTGCCCCAAAAATCCGCTCGCCATAATACGAAAGACATATAGAAATTAGAAAATATTCGTAAGCAAAGTTATAAGTAAAATAAGAAGGAAAAAAAACATTTAATCTAATATTAATGCAAACGTTTTCCTTTAGCTATTTTTTCAAGTATCGCCAATTTATTCGTTGGCAATTTGGCACAAATCTGTAGCTCTAACTTTTTTGACAATTTGACTTTCCAAAATGATCCCATGACCTCGGACATATTTCGTGATAAACACTAAATAAAATCTATCATTTCGTAATTGTGCTTTGAAGACACCTTTTGCCCTGTAATTACAATCGATTGCAATATTAATGCACGTTTTTAAACAGCATTCGAATGTTCGAATATATTTTTTGAACACACGATCGTTTAACATATTCGATATTCAAACTTTGCATACGTAACGATACTGTAAATTTGCGTCTTTTTTATTGCGTGCAAATTGCGAAGGAAATAAAAGGTAAATTCTATGAGAGCTTCGAGCTGTAGAGAATGGAATATATAAATAATGTTTGAACTATTTTTTCGTGACAGATACTGTTCTCAAAATTTCTACAACGTTTACTATTCCTTCATTCTTTTGTAACCGCTTGTTTCATTCAACTTCCTGGTTCACCCTCTCGTTCTTATTTCCCTTCCTTGAATCTTTCATATGGTCCCCATTCAATCTTTCATTCTCTTCATTTGCTCTTCCTTATCGTTCTATCCTCGAATCGCATTCATCGAGTAGAATCGTGCGTTTTATACTGGACACATATATGCAATAAAACTGTGACCCACACATAACTATACACGCTTAAAAATCCTTTGCTGAGCCCTTGAAATCTTTTCCGGGCACGTATATGCTCAGTCACGATTTTTGTACTCGCGCCCAGCCTCGAGCTTAACTTTTCTGCCGCCCGAAAGATTTCGCTCCCATCCCTCCCCTTATTTCATTTCTCCTCAACCAACAAGAATATTTCAACTTACCCACGAGATACGTTAAGAGCAAGAACGATAGAGCGATATCGCCTCGTCCCATCGCTGTCTCTCGACGTCCGGGAATTCGATTTGCTTGTTTGAATTAACGATACGAGATGAGGGGAGGACCGCACATATTGATTTTACGCTCTCAACGTTGCAGAGTTTCTCTTCGTCATGTACATATATTCATATTTAAAAAAAAATATATATATATATGTTTATTTTATTTTTAAAGAGTTCTACGGCATAGGGTTATGGTGCTGTATGATTTTTCGTGCACACCTGTGCTCCGTTGGTGATCGTCGACAAATAATTTTATTACGATTTCGCAGTCGACATCGAAAAGCGTACATGAAAAAAAAACCTTTCATTTAATAACAATGTAATCGCCAGAAATCCGAATACGAGTAAACGTCAATGCAACAAGCAGTAAAAAAAAAAAAAAATACAAATTCATATATTTACAAACTTTATCGTCAACATTCTCCTGTTGGATGCTTTTCAACAAATTTGTACATCAATGTGGTGTATTAATTGAAAGATTTGATTTTGTTTTTCTTTTCAGATTTTTAAATGGGGTTACGCTCTAAATTTCTCATTGAAACGAGCAACACGCGGTAACCCAGAAAGTGGTTCTAATCACGAAACGGATAATAGGATATCCGTGTAAGTTCCAGTTTAATAGTTTTCGCGAACCGAGAATTCCCGTAGGCGGATTTTCGTGTATTAGAGAAAGAGAGGGAGAGGAAAAGACAGCGATAAAGAGAATCCAGGAGATGAGAGGCATAGTGGGAATCTGCTTGGAGGGACAGGAGGATCACCAATGGGAAAACTCGAACTGGTCGGATTCCGACATTTATACACACATGCATTTACACCTCGAGGTATGTATATACTGTACATATTGTTTATATATATTGAGATCGTTGATGAGAAGAGAGAGTGCATAGAATCGAACACTCTCGAGTACAGCAAGTCAGGCTTTCCTCTTTAGATACAGACTGCAGAAAGGGAGGGATAGAAATAGGAGCAAGGGACAGAAAGAGAAAGAGAGAAAGAGAAAGAGAGAGAGAGAGAGAGCGATCAGAGGATACGACCACCACTACCCCTAGCAGTAACACAAAAGCAAACTAACGTCTCCACTAATTACTTGCTCGTAATTAGCCGCCAATTTCGCCTCCGCATAGCGTGAAATAAGGGTGCGGGATGAAGTGGAGAGGGCGAGGGGTGGGCATGCCAGAAGGCTGGGGACATATTGATTCCACTGTTCTCGTGTCGGAACTTCGAGCTTGTCCCAGACAATATATATGTGTAGATGAAATCATAGTTATATATATATATGAAGATACATGCTACACTGTTAAGCGCAAAGCCTTCAATATCATAATAGCAAATTGAGGCAAAGGACCTTGTCCTAACTCATTGAACTCCCCTGGTATAAATTCTCGATAATATAATGAAAAATTTTCATTTGTTTTCCATTATTTACGATAATTATGATTTGAGTCAAATTTTTGAATGTATAAATATTGGACGTATCGCGTCATCCAGTAAACTCGATCAAACCTCAAACCAGTAAACTAAATTTGAGGCTCGTTGAGTGGAGAAATAAATTGGTGAATGAGAAATTGTCGATAATGATGAAAATCTTTTTTTTCCTGATTACATAAAGGTTGGGATAAAAAATTTATCGTATGTTTCATCATCTTTATATTTTATCAAATTATTCCCCCCTTTTTTGAATTTCTGATCAAATTCTTGTTGGATGGTTGGAGTTGAAAACGCTGGTACGAATCGTTGCAATAATCAATAAATTAAACGATGAAAGTAATGTTCGTTTTGGCCGAATAAATAATACTTCATCCATTTTCAAAAGTGATTTACGTATGGGGCGTTATCCTTTATAAAGTTTCGTAATCAAGCTTATTCATAAAACAAGGAATAATAATGAAATCGTTTTATTACGCCCTTGGATGGTAATCCTCTTGCATTATAAGGTGGGTGCATTAAGCCAGTGGTTTTTCCATGCAAATAATTTAATAAATTACGTTGCTACGAAAAGATTTTCTAATTTGCCCGAAACGAACTTGTCCGTATGCATTACATTAATGTTTTTTTTACCCTCTCTTGATTCACCAAACCGCAGAAACAAAACAAAAAATACATTTTCTGGTGTGTACCGCATTAAATGGAGAGAAAAAAGGAAGAAGAAGAATGGGAGAGAAAGAGAGAGAGGGAGAAAATAAGAAGAAATCTCTTTACGAATGCGTATATACGTTCAATTATACTTCAAGATGAGATCTCGGAGAGAAGAGACCGGATGACAATCTCTTCCGTAGAAATGAGAATGATCCGTTATTCAAAGTTTAACGTTACACTACTCGCGACCACAGTAGGAGATACAGGGTGTCCTATTAAATGTTTCACAAACTGTTATCCCCAAGATGACGGATTATAATAAAACGCTTGACCAAAATAAAATAGTATTTCTCTTTCATCTGGAACAAAATTAACACAGTTTTTTGACAGTTACCATACATGAAAAGTGGTGTGTTTATTGGGAGAAAAGATCTATTCAAATCTATTGAGATTGTTTGTTGAAGTGTTATGGATTTTTAAAAATATGTTGCAATTAGACTCTTTCCTCAATGCACCCACACGGGGTTACAGGCCCATGGAGAGACATTATTAAATGAAAATATACTTGACCTAGTTTTCCCATCGATCAGAAATATACGAATATTCAGATGATCTATAAGGCTCCCAGGCAAGGAAAAAAAATGATTGGATGCAATTAGATCTTAATTGATTCTTTTTGCAAAGCTTTCGATCTTCTAACCAAGAAACCACCAAAAAAAAGTCTAGATAACTTTAAGAACAAAACTGTTTAACTGCCAGTGTTCTTGGAATCAGGCTCCAAAATTTAATTGAGATTCCTCCATTATTTTCATACCAAAATGATAATTTATTCGCAATTCGTTGATTGGAAAAAAAAAGTTTCGATATAAAAGATTTCATGGTGTGAAAAAAGGCACCCTGTATATACACACACATAAGAATTGATGAGTGACGGTCGTGAGGCATCCACGAGGAGAAATATTATTCACTCACTGGGGTATGTCATCGGATCGTGGTTAAAAGACGTCGTCTTCTTCGTTCTCCGGATCGTCAACCACGGACGACCGGGACATCGGTTGGGTTCTACGACATCAGGGGGTGGAGACTGGGAAGGAAAATCTTACTTGCAGATCATGGTAGAGAAAGCCTTATGTTCCGGCATTTACCTCGCTTACGCATCATGAAAATTTGTATATAGGCTCATACTCTTAGACGAATATCTTATGCGAGGAACAACGACGCGAGGACGATAGCTGTGTGCAAAATGAGGCAGAACAACGGAGACAAAAAGGGGAGAAAAAAGGTATAGTGTGAGCGAACACCATTAAGGTATAACGAGCAAGGACGTTCTATAACGAACGAAGAAGTGTGAGAAAGATAGAAAAAAAAAAAATAAACTGAGAAGGAAAGAGACAGAGAGATCCTATTAAAACTCTACTATGATCAGAATAATACGTTTGGGCATTCGATTATATGGAACAAAACTTTTTAAATCATCGGATCCTACTGTACATACCGCACTATTCTTAATCAAGTTTCAAGAGCATCGCTATACCTCTCTCAATACTTCTTTTATTTTCTCAACACTCTCTCACTGGCCTTAAATTAACGTCACAAAATATATGAATCCTTTGACGTATGTAGACAGAAACGAAATTGAAATGTATGGATCTACGTGGACACGTAGCTCGTTACGACTATTTTCACTTTAATTTTCAACATTTTTTTTCTTCCTCGTCGTACTTTATGAGCCACGAGATGAGGTAAGTGTCTCATAAACAATTGCATTGTAAATTAACGAATTCATGAGACACAAAAAAAAATTCCTTCATTTTTAGTCCTTTCGGGATAAAGTTTGCTCTATTTGCTTGTAATGTCTCAGATTCTTCATTTTCATTGTTTTTTCTTGTTGTTTTGGTTAATGAAGAGACAAAAATAAACATATCAAAATCCATAGTCAAGACTGCAACAAACTATCTATTGATTCTCGATAATATCCACGTGATGGAATCGGACCCAATCCCATTTAAGATCTTTGAGAACCACAAGATGCTTCATTGCATTTAGCAAAATGGGAGTCGTTTAGATACCCTCCGAACTTGGTCCTTTGTCCTCAATACGCATATACGTAAAGCAGGATCTACTCAGAGTGTGCAACGTATACTCCTGATAGTGGATAACAAAGCGTTTGTGGCCACTTCACTGAGATCTGTGCTCTAACAGTTTTCGGGAACACGTAAAACAAACGCTTTTAGCCGGAATTAAATCCCGGCGACTAAACCTATGTGTGTGCTTTCGTTGGCTGCACAAATCTGCGTTTTATGCATACTTATATACAGGATGTCCGAAAATTGATATTGAAACTGTGTAAAATGTGTAAATATGAAAATTCTGAAAATGACAATCCTCAGGGATTTTTGTCTTCGTTGCCTGGTTGATGTCTGGTCAATGAATCGTCTAGCACGGTGGAAGTGAGTAGATTAGAGGTGAATAATATGCCCATACCTCAAGGTCGATACCGATGGCAATTACTAATCGATTAGTAGGTTTTTAAGAGCGAACAACAGATGCGAATGTCTAAGAACCTCTGTCTTCAAGATTTCATGATCTGATTACCCTCCTAGACTAGAGTCACATTTTTGGCACACTCTCTATACACACATTTATTTATAAGTACGTACACATGTATACATCTAACTCTTTCTCACTATCGTGCCGTTGGTCTGCTTCCGCAAGTTTCCAAATCCGTGCAACTTGCATTAATATTCATGGAGGCTGTCGCATTCAGAGTAGTGCACTGCAGGCGTCCGGGAGCACTGTACGTATGATATAAAGTATATGTATATACGTGAATACAGAGGATGATCGTGACACGTATATGTACACGTAGGTTGGTTAGTGTGGTGAAGTACTTGGGCGCGCGTTCACCGAGATATACAAACGTAAATGGGAAGTCAGGAGCACAGCGTGCACAGTTGGAGATGCAGAAGCATCAGAAGCAGGACTGGCAAAGCCTCCGGGAAGCTGATGTGCCTCTCCCTGGTGTACTATGTATGCGAGAGAAGCGAATAAGAGACGTCGAGTTGTCCTTGAGACGCTTATACCGAGGAGAGGCCCCGATCTCTTGTCCTGGACGCGTTAACGATCTACCATTTTTCTTTTGTTTTCCATCCACCTCGTATCTCTTCGTTCGCCAGGCACTTTCTTCTGCTACCATTATGGACCCATCGTTTGCAATTGGAGAGGGTGTTACATGCAATAAAGCCGTGGGCAAAGTGCGAAGATATCGAAAGTTGATGGATTATTAGAAAAGATAAAACAAAGAACCAACAAGATATGAACCTCGTTGGCCTTCTTGTTCGATTTTTGTACAAAACAAAATAGATCAGCTTCTTAGAAAATATATCAATTGGCATTTTACCCTCGACATTTTTCCATCGGGATACTAGAGTGAAAAATAACTTTGAAACAGTCGTGGAACTCCAAGTGAACCATTTGTTCAATAAAATGTCCGGAAGTTTTGAATATAAAATGATGAAATTCTTTGGAACTATACTCATAGAGAAACAAATGCCAGAGATACTCATATGCCTGAAGGTATTATATATCGTTATGGCGAGATGTTAGATGTGATTGCCGCAAGCAGCATGCTTGCAGATGGTCGTCTTCGTTGTCCTCACGGTTTCGTTTATTTCTTCTCTTCTTTTTGGATGTCGTCGTAGACGTTTTTTCAGGACGAACGATGAGGGAAGAAGCAAAAGACGAAGGGAGGTAACCAAGCAACCCTCTTTCACTCTTGCCTTTTCTACTCCTTGCTGCGTGTTCCAATCTTTCATTCTCTCTCTCTCTCTCCCTCTTTCTCTTTCCCTTGCTCTCAATCTTTCCTTTCTTATTCTCAATCTCTCCCTCTTTTTCCGTCTCCATAAGACAGTGAGTTGGCGAAGAGCTCGCGCGAGCAAGCAGTTGAGATAAGTGTACAATGGCGAAGAGGGCCTGGTCTCTTTCTCTCTCTCTCTCTTTTTCTTTGGCTGGACTTGATAAGATCGGGCCGCGGTCATTACGAGTGTCTCGCAGCGGGGGACATTGCCTGGACATGTTGGGTTTCGACTCTCATCCCGGGAGCACCCTTCCCTCCTCTTCTTTTTATTCTTCTTTTCTTGTCCTCCTCTCCATTCTTTTTTTCCTCCTCCTCCTCCACCTCCTCCTTCTCCTCCTGTTTCTTCTCCAACTCGCGGTCATCCTGCTTTCTCATCTTGTTCCCTCAGAGCGCCATACTCAGACGACCCCCGGACCGAGAGAAGGAGCTCAATCGTTGGACCAAGCCCGTTCAACAGAGTTCCGAGCAATCGGACTCAACGCAATGTTCCTGGCAATGGGAAATCTTTCTCCCATACCCCAAAACAACTTTCTCATGTACGAGGTTTCTCGTATACGAGCATACACGGGTCATTGTGAGATCTCGACTTTAAAAAAATATATATACATCGTCATAGTTCCAACTATTTTCTATGTCTTGCTCTTTCCCTGCAAAGGATGGAGTACTTAGCGATCTAGTGATGCTCCCATTGATCCACCAAGTGCTTTCGAAACGATAAACCGCCAACTAATGCTCCAGTAATCGTTCCAACTCTTGTGTATTAATGCATATTGCGATGGTTATGTGTTACAATTATGCTTTGCGCTATCCAAATGGTATCGAGAGTGTTCGGTAGAACTCAATGCTAACAACACATCGTCCGATGCTCTGAACTAAAAAAATTATAGGAAATTCTCATCGTTAAATTTCGTACGAATTTAAATCTCGACAAAAAGACATCATACAGAATTACCAAATCTACTTTTAAAAAAGTTTACTGGTTCCATGGAAGTTCAATATTGCTCGCGCGTACACAACGAAGATACTTGATCCGTTGTTCGAAAATCTATCATAACAGATACACGATCGTGGCCTATGGTTGTTGCATTTGCCAGAAGCGTTTCCAGGAAAATTCGACGCTATAGGTTCGAGTTTTGATCTCAATACAAGCCCGAGGCTTTTTAATAGATCTGTATGTTTCGTAACATGGATGGAAGTGTAACGAAACACCAGGTGAACTGGACCTGGTCGCTATTATGTTGCGGCAACGAGATACAAAGTTCCCGCATCTCGTCAATTTAGAAATCCGAGGCGGAAGGAATTAGGAAAAGCTAATTCCAAAAAAAAAAATCGAATCAAATTGTGACTTCTTGATTTCCTTCTTTGCACCCCCTTTTTTCAAACTGGTGAGCAAAAAAAAAAAACGATACAAAAGACAATGATATACGAGTGAAAAGTCAGTTTGCGTCACACGCTGTCCTACAATAATCCGTTGTGGCGGAGGCAAAACCGAGGCGTTGCAGATAGATAGAGAAGGAGAGAAAGAGGGCGCGCTCATCCACCTGACTCATTTATCTTCTTTCCGACATTTCCCACCAAACTCCACACACGTTTTATCCACGAACAGAGAGTGAAATATAACGCCAAGGTAGAGCGAGAAGGCTTGTGTATGTCAGCGTGTGTGCGTTGCCGCTGCTGGGGCTGCGACGAAATAAAGAAAGAAAGAAGAAGACGAAGCAAAAAAAAAAATGAAGAGAAGAAAAGGATCTAAGCCACTGCAGGATATAAAGAAACG
Organism: Campoletis sonorensis; assembly: GCA_013761285.1. Classification (NCBI taxonomy): domain Eukaryota; kingdom Metazoa; phylum Arthropoda; class Insecta; order Hymenoptera; family Ichneumonidae; genus Campoletis; species Campoletis sonorensis. Next base: position 907,262 of record JACEOJ010000124.1, read on the forward strand.
GTCCCTTCCGGCTGTCTCCTTGAGAGTTCAGGTGTGAAGCTTGCACGAGTGCTCAGGACATGTAATCAGCCTTGGAAATCGGAAAGGCAGGGAATAAAAAGAGATTTAAAAAAAAAAAAACGATGATGAAAAAACTTAAAAATACGAAAAGCCATATCCTATAAATATATTTATCACATAATTTATATATACATGTAATTTTTTTTTTACGGAATCGCCGGAATCTAGAGCTACGAGAATATATCCTCTTGGATTATTCAGGTTACATCCGGGATCCTGAATTTTTCGAGATCCAAAAGTCACACCAGTTGTCTCACGGACTTATATATATCGGCCACCGGGGTGAAATTTTTGATTAAGGTTGAACGAACAAAAATAAAAGTGCCTTTGCCTTCCTCAAAGTTAGTCCTTTCTCAGAAATACTATTTTATTAAAAATGCATTTTACTCATGATAATTTGAATTTAAAATGAGCTACATTAACAAGAGCTCATGTTCGAAGTGGTTTTACTTTTCCACTGCTTTTATATGAACGATGAAATTTCTATACAACGTAATGACATTTTAAAGTCCTCTACGTTGGTGTAGAACTTCTTGTCTTGCAATTTCCATTTTATTTCGTCTAGTTGAAACTGTTTGCAGAAAATCCTAACATGGTGTGACGTGGCAATGAGTCACGAGTAGGAAAACAAGATGAAATTCGTTGAGCACGTATTCTGCAGTGTGTTGCATATATATGCACTCATCGCATTTATAATTTATGTGTGAGTGAATATAGGTGAATACGTATTCGAGATGCCTGGACTGAAAAAGCATTTGGGAATCCGATCACGAGAAGATCAGGCCTGTCTACACCCACCTGCTAATTTTTGCGGCTATTAGCCACCAGTCTGAATATAAATCGGCCTATTATCGCCCGGGAGAAGAAACCTCCGAGCTAGAAGGCATTCTGGCCTCGTTCTTATTCGCTAATAAATAAAATGAAAAAAGTGTCGGGCTCGTAATCTCCCATAGCGAAGACGTGCATGAGAAATAAAAGAAGAAGAAGAAGAAGAACAAAAATACAATTAAAAAAAGAAGGAAAAAAGCGTGCACATTTTTGGGCGCAGGATTGGCAACGATTTCTGAACGAGTTTCTTAAACTCTGTAGTATCGTAAAACGCATAACAAATAATTGGTCTATTTCGTTATCATGATTCCTAGTAATTTGACTTGAAATTCCAAAACTGTTGTTAATAGTATGAGGACAAAATGAAAGATTGATATTTGCATCCGAACATTTGCAATGCGATTACGTTTCCATGAAACATTCTATGAATGGACTATATTTCTGAATGACCTTCTAAGAATCTACAACCAATAGTCTGGAGATTTTTCCAATTATTAAATGTCTGGTTACGAATGGTTGGAATTTGTGAAAACATATTGTATTGTCAAGAAGACGACGTCCGGAATTAAATGTTTTCCATACCCAGACAGAGCTGCTTGCACATAAATTATTATCCCGAGGCAAAAGCCATTGCAGGGTCCGATCCTTAATTTACTCACAGCTTCAATGATTATAACTTTATTTCAATATCATTTTACATGTAAACACGTTTCCATGTACTTTTCCTATAAAAGCCAGACAAAGGCGACTATACTTAGATTTTTCCATGCTCCCGATGGAATTCTCGTGGGATGTTCGAAGTCTGATCTCTTTCGGTGACTCGCGACATATTTGAGGGAGGATGACGTTCCTGAGCTCGCGGGAGAGATATTAGGTCCCTACATGACGTCGCACCACAGAGAGAGGACAGACACCAGAAAGTCACGTTCTTATTGCTCTCTGCTTTTGACGTATACTCAACTGTACACACACACACAGACACATGTCTATATAGCTCAGACCTTTCTTATTAGTACGAACGATTTTCCGTGATGGTCTGCAATTTGTCTTCTTTCTTGTCCACCGTCCCGAGCGAGTAAACAGGCTTTAATCTAGCGTTAAAAAATGTATATCCACAAAAGAATCTTGTTGCTAGGACAAAAAACATGACAATTTTAATGACCGTTGAAAAAGGAGAAGTGAAAAATAATAACAAAGTGCAATGGTCGTTGCATCTGGAAAGTTGTTTCATCAAGGAAAGTGTCCACGATTCCAATCCACCAAAATGTCATATAATCCTTTGACAAATGTCCATCAGGAACAGTATTCATTCAATATACGATGATATATAAACTGTATCAATAAATATTTCATAACTTCCGTAAATAGATACTCGTGACAAGGGAACAGGGTGCAAAAGCGTCATAGATACAGGACATATCCTGGGTTATCTCTAGGTGTTTCGACGCCAAGTCCACAAGCCTCTGCTTGAGCCATTCCTCTCGACTTCTCGATCCTCTACAACTCTCCTGTTGGCTCTCAACGGTTTAATGCCCGAACGTCTGTTAGTCTCTCCTTCTCTCCCTCTCTCTCTCTCTCTCTTTCTCTTCTCCTTGGCTCATCGAGTTTGAGAGCGTTGTCTAAATCTCTCAGGTTCGTGCTTTAGACTAGGACAGCTCGTTCTAAGCCTCTTCCTACCTAACTACATACATACATACACACTTACATATATACAAATATATACATATCATATATATATACATATATATATATAGAATAGAGCACTTGTCTAATCTGACGTGCGACATGACAGATTCCCGCTGTATTACCGGGTACACGGAGCACAAATTGATTTTAATTTCGTGCGGTAGAATGTACAGCGGTGGGCTCTTAGTGATTCCAACGTCACTGGCAAACATTCGTGATTGTATGTCTATCTACATGGAAAAGCATCACCAGCAATTGAGCACTGCACCGTTATATAAATATAAACACAAATATACATGTGCACGAATCTACATGTGTATACAACAGCAACAATCGTATGTACAATTAAATAAAGTATATACATACGATTGTATCGCTTGTCAGAGAGTGTCAAGGGGATGAATCTTTACCAACAAACCTGGTATACGTCTATCTGCACATCCCCTGATCCGCTAATTTGGATTTTCATTCAATTTTTTCGTGCTTCGATTACTTTGTAGGAAACTTTTTAGAGAAAATGAATGAGTGTGACATAAATTATGGGTTTTTAATTATTGAGGTGTATAAAATGAGAAAAGAAAATTCGTTCATTCAACAGAATCTTATTCAGTTGGAGGAAAAATGGGAGATCCAACCATTTGAGGATTTGGTTGATTTTGTTGATCAATCGAAACAAAAATATTCTTAATTCTACATTTTATTTATCCACTCACAAAGATAATTTTCTTCCGGGACATGAACGCGACTAAGACGATCCGGTCTATAACCGAATGGACTACAGTCAGCGTGTGGCAGGCTGATCAGTAGGGATTTGAAAAAAACTTTTCGAAAACACGGGCAAAATATTTTTGAGGCTCGAATCCGACTCGGGCTGTCGATTCCACGGCCAGGAAACTCCTTGACATTCCGAAGTTGAGAGTAGTGAGCGATGGGATTAACCGCGACAAGATGGGCCGCGTGTATATTGATGATTCTGCTTATGGATCGAAAAGTAATCGATCAATGACAACATAGATTATGTTTTTTGTATTTCACAAACAAAATAAATAAAACTCAGGCGTAACAAAATGACGTATTGTAATGATGCCCGAATCAAATTTATTCGTGCAAAAAAAAGTTAGGAAAAAAAAAAAAATCTTTGGGTACGTTATTGTCCAGGATGATTTTACAGACTGCAAGAAATAAGCTGTGCGTGTTGGAACTGACCAGGAAAGGAAAAAGATGTACAAAAAAAGAGATGAAAAAAAGATGATAGAGATTAGAAGGAGACAGAAATAGAGTGAGAAAGGTAAGAACACGTAGAAAGTCAAAGAATATACGATATGGAGAAAGAGAACAAGATACAGAGAGAGAGTAGAGAAGGCTGTATGTGTGCGTTTATATTCATATATATTGTAGTCTGAATGTTCTCGTATTATGCTGAAGCCTTTGGCCCCATGTCCTTGTGTCCACTCGCCGTTGGCTCCGGTGTGTTCCATACCCTCGCCCAGATTATTGCGATATCTCGCCAGGCACAATGCCAGGCAATTATTAACCTGCAGCGCGAGGCTCTTGATGGGTCAGGGGATTTCATGCCGCACTATCCGGAGCTTATTTTGTAGCTCATAGGTAATATATAATACATATGTGTACCTAAAATTCATATATAGAATATTTTATATAAACGTTGGCAGTATATAGAAGAAAGAATAGTCTGGGTTCAAATAGTTGGCCGTAGGATAGAGAGACGAGAATTACGTGTCTAGGTTCTAGGATAAATCTGACTACTTGGCCCTCATGGCAAAGGATGATGGTCGGTGGTGGTCGTATCTATCTTTTCACCGGTCGGTTAATGGCGTGGGGCCACAGATGTCATTTGAATGTGAACGTGGACGAAACAGCGGGGAGTCCTTCTCGTTCACTCGAACCAGAGATGACCCACGCCTGTTCTGAGGTGCACAACGTCATTACTCCTCTGGTGGGGACTGTTTCAAGTACGGAACGCGATGTTTATCGAGTCATCTTCCACCCCAGCCACCGCATGAAAAGATTTCGGCGGAATGGGTTAGAGTTAATCAATGACTGGGAGATGAACTTGGAAGGGGCGACATGTCATCCACTTAGTACGTAGCCAATTAACGATTCCCAATGGCGCATGACAGCCGAAGCTGCTTACCAATTATCGACAATCTTTTGCGTCTCTTTGCATCAACGTTACAACGTGTCTTTGGATTTAAAAGTACACTCTCGACAGATTCACTTATAAAAAATGCCTAGAATTTCTGCACAGGTTTCTTTCTCTCTCGATTTAAATAAACCCTTCGTCGCATATTCTAGCTTCGGATGTCCTCACAAAATTCTTAGTTTAGTTTTCTTTGTGTACTCTGGTAATTCAGACGTTGTCCTAAAAGCCCTGCAAAAGCTTGAACGAAGTGAACCATCATCATCAGGACTACTAGGATAAAGAGGACAGCACATTTTTTAAGGCGTTATTTCACCCCCTCTTGACACTAATAAAGACTCTGTTAGTGGTTGCTGCATGCAGACTTCCGAGATCCCTCTTTTTGACGAGTACAACGCATAGTTTAGCGCCATCACCTTTTTTTGTCATTTGGTCTCCCCCTTTTCCTCGTCCACATTCACCAACCACCCCCGTCGAGCACTCTTCTCCAATTGTTATATCTACGGGCACCCTAGACTCGAGTGTGGGCATCCATGTGGTTACGTTTATGTATCGATCGTTAATAAACTTAAAGGCGTAACTCTGCTGACTTGGCAAGTCTAGTTCCATTGCGAGAAGCCATTTTGTCTGTTAGCTATTATTCTATATATAAATACATGACCCGTACGTCTTACTTTTGCCTCGCCTGTTTCGCCCTCGTAACTATCCCGCTGTTGCTGCTGCTTTTAAAAAGGCACCACCCTGTGTCACCGACCTACTAAACGCTAGAGTCCCAGGAGCCAACTTAACCCCCATATTTTTTCGTGTCACAAGCCAACGAGAGGGAGTGAACAAAAAGAGGAGAAACCGAGTGAGTAGTGAGTTTAGCCTTCCCTCCGTCCATTACGAAAATTCGTTCGCAGACCACACAATATATGGCAAATGTTATTGTCGATGGGAGTGAGATGTTTAAATTCTTTCAGGAAACCACGCGTTTTATTAAGACTGAGATGGTCATGTGGTGACATGCTCGAAATATTTTCTCTCTCATCCCTCTTTTTCTCTTCCTACTGAAACACAGTCTACCTACTAATTGACTATAAAAAATAAAATAAAAAAAAATTCTTGCGATCCTTTAACCTGCCTGCTGACACAAAACATAAAAGCTCACGTGACCAGAGAAAAAAGCATGTCTTCCGTCCTCGTGCTTGATGGACAGCTGGGAGTTAAAAATGGCGGAATGGTAACACGTAACAGGACACCGATGACGCGGCTCAATATCCGCTCGCTCGACGCTCCTGCTGCTATTCTTTTCTGCATATTTATTTACGAGAGTCCATTTTGTTTTCCTATAAATGTCATTTTTCCCTTGACTCGGATTACCTCAGATGACAAATTTTCTATGACTTTGTAATTACGAAAAGTATAATTATTATTACTAAACTATTTGACTTGGGATCAGATACTTTTTGCACTGATGCCCCGGGCCAGAGAGTTTTAATGATTTATTTTCCAAGATTAAAGTGGATCCAACCACATCGCTTTTCTTTTATAACAAAATAAAAGTAGCAGACCGGTCACTTGGCACTTTCAAGTATGAAACGGCGATGCTACAGTAGGAAAATGCCGTGCCTTCGAGCTTAAGACGATCATCGAGACTCTTTCTTTTCTTTTGCTCTCACTCACTTTCTCTCTCTCTCTCTCTCTTTTTACCTCTCTCTACCCTACTCTTTCACCAAGTACGTGCGACAGCATTGAGATAGACCGGAGTGGCTCTTCAGGAAAGAGAGAAGAGAGTGATAAGCATGAGAGGGAGAGAGCCTTTTACCCTATCACATGCAAAAGATAAACGTCCGCGGGCGGTCGTTTCGCGATGAATTATCATGACTCTTTGTATCTCACCCTTGAATCAAGACACCAGTCCAAAAGGGAATACGTTGACTAGTAGTAGACCCGTAAGATTATTTTACTCTCTCAGATTCGTGACTGCACGTGCGCCATGTTTAACGATTTAATGTTCAGATATATGAATATTTGCATATATATATATATTTATATATAATGCAGAGAACAAAAACTCTCTGAAATGAAAGAAATATTGTTGAAACTCTGAGAATTTATAATTTCTATAAAATTACCCTCAAGAATTCGTAAAACGTAAAGGGGATCGTTTATAATGATGTTATCGACCAGGATGGGCTCAAAAATTCAGAATTTACAATAAACGTCATATTTTTTTTTTTTCAACCCAAATAAATTGATGTCCAAACCGCGAACGAATGTCAACAACGTGTAAAATGGGATTATTATGGTATTTACAAGTTTCTCCAGAAGTTTCTACTTTCCCCCAAGAAACAATTTCGGAATTTTAAGCTTGAAAATAGGAATTTGGTTTTTGGAGTCTCTCTTTTGAATTTTGAATGTCTCTGTTTTTTTGTGGATGTAAGGATTTAAGACTATCATTTGATTACGTACAGACGTAAATAATATCCATAAGAACTTCCAAAAACGAAACATCGATTTAAAAAGATCGCTGGATCATTCAGGATCAAGTGATGGTCGATCATATGCCTGGCTGGAGACATTGTATTTTACGTCTATGCACATAAGCGAGGGTGGAGGATTTCATCATACAATTTGTGACTTCTCACGTTCCACGCGCAGTATAATGTCAATCATGCTGATAAATAGAGATAAAAAAAATGTTTATACATCGATGGCGTTTCTCATGAAGGTGTTCGTCGAAAGAAAAAATTCTTGGGAATATAAAAAAATGGCAAATTATGACTAGGCAATGGGTGTTCGTGGGCGCAGGAGAAACAACAAATGTCAGTAAATAAAATAGAGTCTGTCTGTTTTAACATGACGTCTACGATGTACAGGTGCTATATTATTCATAGAAACCAAAGTCGAAAAGTTGACAGCGTGAAATTCAGCTCTTTTAATTTGTCTATGACGTCATCAATTATAATTTATATCATGCGGAATTCGTCTCCCCGTTCAAACATCTCTATCGCTTCAATTTGGTGTGGCCATTTGAAATTCTCTGTGTATATGACGATTCATGAATATTGAATAATTCTCGAGTCCCGTAAAAAATATGCGTCAATCTTTCATTCCATTTTAATAATAATATTTTGAGCATCCCCATTCAAAATTATTGATTATTTTTAGCCACAGGTTTGCGTGACTCCGATACACAACACGAATTCACGTATTCATTTTCCTCGCTATATATATCTCGATAGAGAATATTCGCCGTTGGCCAGTCGCGGAATTTTTACGACATCAGAACTCTCGAGTTATCACGAATAATTATTTATCGGTGTGTAAATTTTACTCGACACCACGTTAATTTTTTTTATCGCTAATTTATACATCCGTTACGGGGATAGAACTGAATAATTCGCAATCTTATTATTCCCTCGTGTTAGTTTACGTGTATTTTTTTTTTAAGTAGATAAATAAACAATCTCTCTATCGATGGTTCGAGAATAATGTTAGATCCGACAATTGTTTTATTTTCGTTGTTACTATTATTACTAATACTATTGTCATTATAATAATTCCCATTGCCTACCGGTTTTCCGATTGAGATTGAATAAAAATCTACTTTCTTTTTTCTACGAGCCACAAATATACGTGACTTTGTCGCGACCACCCGAGTGCGGTTGCGAAATGGTCAATTCCCATGTGGCATTCCATCTCAAGTCAACTCAGTCTTTTTTACTCATTACTATCGTTTTATTCATTCCTTTCGATCTGTATGAGGGTTCATTGCTAAATAATCATCGGACGATGACGGATTAAGACTTCTCGATGGATTTTTTATTTACTCTTCAACAATTAGGCAAGTGTCAAAAATTATACTGTACAGGAAACAATGTTCTTATTAGACTACGAACAAATTTGTTGAAGAAAATAATTGTCTTAACTTTTCAACGGGTTTATAGTGTAATATCTTGAAATTGAATGAGACTCGAACCCATTTCACAAACATCCTGTAAAAGGTTCGTTAACTCCGTGGCATTTTGAATTCACGACCCAAACATCAAACATTGAAACGTCAATAGTACATTTTTTCATGGATGAAGAAGAATTATTACACTACAATCTTGATTTATCGAAAAGTGCAAAAGACTGGCTATTCTCAGCTCACCCGCAAATATCGAGGCTGCGCATGCGTCCGCTTTTCCCCACTGCGTTCCCAACCAAGGTCTGAAGTGTACCAGGCCCTGCCTCACCCCCTAGGCGCGAACTAATCGATCGAGGGCGTTGCATAGATCGAAACAGCATGAATGGACGTTCTGGTCTTCATAGAATGATTCAAGTCCAGGAAAATGCTGATCTGGAATGGTCCATAGAAGAAATATACAGAGACGAGTGTATATATATATCTCGTTTATCTCGTTTAATTTGGAAAATACCAATGAATTGTCTGACTGGTTGGAGCTATGATCTCTCATGGAAGCACGAAAACGATGACTATACATAGTTGTTGCCTGTGTGTTCTGTGAAAACCCCTACTTTCAATTACGTTTTGAGCATTTTTCACTGGTTTTTCACGTTGCTCGAGACACCGAGATAGAAGGGGGTAAAAAAGAGGAACTGAAAGGAAAACAAACAAACAAAACTCGGGAAACAGACCAACAGAGATAACTGTGACACCGAGGATTGCGTTTGCGGCATTTTTCACTTTACCACATTTCCAATATACCGAACTCACCGATACACCAAAACATATACACATCAACGTACTCTCCGGAAGCGAAGACATACGAACAAACGTTAACTACGGTGAATGTTATCGGACGATCGCTTTTCAAAGGTAAATTCCAAACTATCATTAATTTCTGTAGAGTTCTCGAATTGCTTCCCAAACGAAACGAAAACCAACACGATCCTTCTTTTTTCTTTTCAATCGCGCGCGCAATACCCACAGATGAAAAATCGTGTATTTACCAACACACAATGTGATATCATTTTGTCACGGCCGTGTGCATGACTGTTAGTTATACTCGTTGCCTAGAATTGTAAAATGTCGGAAACAGAATCAGTTTTTTGTTCGATTTTCTAAAATTTCGTTGCATTTTCGTTAAATTCACTTTTAATTAAAAGAGATGTGCACGTTTTGTTCTATGTCATGCTTTTGGATGATGATTTTGTGGAAACTTGTGCAATGGTGATATTCGTTCAAATTTTTATTTTACGAGCCCAATACTTCCAGTTACTGAGAGGCGGTTCTTAGAACCGCAGTCAATCAAACGAAAGATGAAAGTGATCAAACAATATCAAATGTATGAAATATTTTTCAATTAATAAAATAATCGAAAAATGAAAAATACATCGATAGGTTTTCCTCATTTTTTTATGACGAACCTTTCCCCCTCCATTGATAGAACAAATAACCGCTGTACAGCATTTTTTTGCTGACACTTTCTTTGAAACGATCGGGACCGTAGCTCATACGATTCAAAACCTTGAATGAAAAACCATTTTTTAAATGCACATGAAGGGAATCATACAAATACGTTGAATTTTTATTTTACGTTCCATGATTTTTTTCGATTCATTTCACAATTGTGCTAAAGTCTCAAACAGGACAATTTTACTTCGTCAGGATCTGACGTCAACACATTTATTGACACTCAGTTGGTTTACGATTATTTGTTTTTTATATTTACTTATCACGAACTCTCATACGAGGTTTTTTTTATTAAAATGCTTAAACCCTCGAGCCAGACAATTGAAAAGCTCCTATTTTATATTTCATTGCTCGAGGACTTGGTCCTTTAGCTTCTTAACAACTATTCTCTACATTCTTGCAAATATGCATGACAAAGTAGGACGAATATTCCTCTGGAATGTCAATCTTGAAGATATTTGCTTTATGAAAATTACGGTTATTCAGTGTCTCTCTCATTCTTTGCTCCTCATAACGCGTGACATATTCGTCAGTGACTCATCATTTCACAATGTAGACGTGAACGCAATCTCAAACCATTCTCCCGGTCATTCCTTCTCAAATTTTGCATATGCTCTTAGATATACAGGTATTTATGTATATAACTATATGTTGGTACGTTGCGTAATGACGTTCAGTGTCAGGTTCAAGATTGCAGAAAGAAAAGAAGGAGCGAGAGAGAAGGATGAAGGTATAAAGATCGCATCTTGGGGATCGTCGCACAGGCGAACCGGTCTCAAATCGTTTTATTTTCGTCTCACTCTTACACCAAAGGCAAACTCGATCGAGAGACTCTTTTAGCCTCTCCAGAGTGTAATTCCCTCCACCGAGGCTCACCCGATTATGAAATCATTATAATGCAACGATCTCTATTAAAAACCGCAGAGATAAACCCAAGAGAATTTCAATGATCTGCCTGAAATCTTGATGACCGCGATGACGATTGTAATTATTATTATTGTTATTGAGAGACTATGTTATTTCTTCATTCTAAAAACAGGAGCCGTGTCCCATAATAATAAAGTATACATTTAATCGCATAGACGCCGACAAATTTTTACTATTCTCTGAGCTTGAAGTCATTGACACCCAATCAATAATTTTGTCACGATATTTTGTTTAACACGCGAACCAAAATCGCAGACTTTGAACACCGTGTTTTCTTTTTTTTTCACTAAAATATTCATCTTAAGGATTTTTTGATTTTTCAATTCAAATTTATTCGTCAACTACCGGAAATCATGCGATTTACTTTCCACTCAATATTTCTGGCATTTTTAGAACCTGTCATTTTTGATCGAAATTATAGTTTGGAAATAAATACATAAAAATAATTCGAACGATATAAGTTCCAACCGAATCAAAGGGCTACGGAGATTCCCTTAATAAGAGATAGAAAAAAGCTGATTTTAGCCTCGATGCTATTTCCTTTTTACAACGCAATTCCGTCGAGCCAAAAAAATGACAATGACTGTAAGATGGCAAATGATTGCCCTTGTCACTATTTCTTCATCACCTTCAACTCCTCATGGCCAAGAACATGGAGAAAAGTCTCGTTTCTCAGGTCCGTCCTATACTTAGAGCGCAATGAACTTGGCTCGACGCGTGCGCAGATATCTCTACCAGAGAAAACGTGTGAGAGAGACTAAGAGGAGAGATGTACTCGAACTCACACCCAGAGCCTGGCCGATGGTCTTGACGCCGCACTTTCTGAGGTTCATCATGACTCGCAACGTGCTCAACTCGTTCCTTTTACTCGTCTACATAGCCGGGCATGTATTTTCATACGTCTACACTCTCGCGTGTTCTTGACTCTCAAGGTTTTACACGCGAGAACCGCATGCACCAACTTTCGGAGACGGGTGTACGAGAAATTTCGGAAAGAAAAAAATCAAACGTTTTATTTTCAATGGCTCTCTTACAATTGCGAGCATCATTTTACTGCCTGATAGTTAAATACGTTTTTTTCATTATCAATAGAGCTCATTTATTATAAATTAATTCAACATATTTTTAAAAGAACGTATAAATAAATAATTACTTTTAGATACAATTTTATGTTGTTTTTGACTATCGCTCAGTTTAATTTGTGATAAATTATCCAAGGAATGGAATAAATCGTAGTGGCTTATTGCTTTATCTCGAATTTTTTTCGTTCTCCGCCAATGATTCGTTTTTCTTTACGGATTCTTGGTAAGTGCCACAGAGAAAATTATTCTTATTTGTCTATATCGGGTTCTCAACAGCTATTTCTCCAGAGTTTATCCACAAAGTGCATGTGTGCTGGTGTGTAAAATGTGATATGTATCTCTGTCGAATGTAAGATACCGATAGTTTGATGGCAAGATCTCGTTCGGAAACTATGTGGCTCGGTCAGCCGAATCGGTTCTGCTCGACTTGTCTCGATCTTGACTCACACTTATTTATTCACGTACGTTATATACAACGAGGCGTGTCGTATTGAATTTTCGAGTTTTTAAATATAAAATATGAAAATTCAAGTGGAAAAGAGTGATTTTCAATTTTCTTTAATCGCACGAGGTTTTGAGTTTTCCTTCGACATTTAAATATATGAATAAAAATTAATTTCGCCTATAAGCACACGCAGTAAATATTTTAAGTGCATACAATTAATCAAAATTCCCTGTCAATAATTTGCTATGTCGAAGAATTGAAAATTATATGATTTTTTTGTATTCTTATTTTTATTCTCATTCACGAAGCCGGTTTTTGGAGCGAAGAATTTGCATCAGGTTGTTCATTTGACGTCTTACCATACTTTATTATTGCTGAGTCTTGCTTTTTTGGGTACCCTTTATACAGACTCTTATGGACTGAAAAGACTCGTTATTGGTATGCATGTATATTTCGCCGCGGTCTCCTTTCTTCGTTGTCTTTCGGTACGACTGAACGATGTACGACAAGTGGACACGGTCAGTTGTTCAGTTGGCTGTCTCTCGTGTATATATATTTCTGACACGGTACACGCATGATTTATCTACTTTGTTTCAAGCACTACATATATGCATTCATACATACGAACATACGCATATCATTGTGTTCTTAAAGATGAGAAAAATGTGCGTTCGCGACTATGAGAACATCTTTGTTGTTTTCTCCTTGATAAATAATATCCACTTCATTTCTGCAGAATTCACTTGCCTGATGAGACTTTGTTACGAATAAAAACAATGTGATTACATTGACTGTGAACTGGAGTTTATTTTTTTGAATGTAACCCATGCAACCGAGTTCGAAACGACCCTGAAATTTTGCCTTCAGCAGAAAATGTCAAATGGCACAATGAAAAAAATTAGATGAAACAACAAAAAACATTTTGAACGGATGCAAAATTGTAGGTTTTTTCTAAAAACTTTAGGGACGTAAATGAAATTGGGATTTTTTGCAAATGAAGTGAATTTTGAGAAATCAGGAACAAGATTGACTTGAATGAAGTTTTTCGTAACTTATTTCAACTTGAAATATTTAGATATCGAAGAACATAAATTAATGTTGCCCTCCGCACTGTCAAGGTGCGTTCATTCGTGCTGTAACACCGAATTTCAAGATGACGTACATTTTCACACAAGCTAGATTCGAAAGGGTAGTAAGGGAGAGACTCGGTTGGAAATTTGCGGTTTCGTGTAAATGGTCGAGGGCTGGTATTTGACTGCATCTCTCGGAGAATCCGACACGCTCTATATCTCGTAAGCCCTTTGCATCCAGCATCTCTGGATACAGGGAATTTCGTGTGAACGCAACAACAAAATTTTTCCAACTTGTTTACAAGCATCGCTCTCGAAGCATTGAAAGTTTTAGTAAATCTCTATGTTTTATTTTGACGTGACTACGAGCATAAAAAAACGAGTTTTTTTTTTATCCATTAAAATGGACCACAAAATGTCGTCCACGTACGTAATTTCATTGAAAAAAAAAAAAAATTCACGCCAAAAATTCATACTCAATTTACATCACACAGATTTCTTTTTCAATCATTTCAATATTTAGAGATTCTCGCAGGTCATAAATATACGAAAAAAAAACTCGAATTTGAACCTACGGAATTATTTTTCAACCATAACGAAATTTGGTGAACGAATCATTTTTTTTTATTTATTTTTTTTTATTTTTTTTCAGTAGGAGTATTTTCAGATATATTTTTGTTATCAATTCTGTTTGCGGTGGCGAGTGAAAGAGAAGGCTTAGAGACATTATATTTGCGATTTTAAACGTTAAGGGTTCAACTTACGAGTTTAACAAGAATACCTTTTATGTACGAAACGTTTGGTTGGGGTGGCGCGTGGGAGTGATGAAGATCATAGTGGTTTTCATTACGCGTATACACGCTGCAGAGGGTTGTCTACTAAGGTACATCCCTCTATCTTGTCTCCGGCCGTTTGTTCGTAGTTGTTCGTATACTTGGTTCTCAACCTCCGTTCATTATCACACAGCAACGAAATGAAAAATGAAAACTAAGCTTTTGTACACGATTCGCTTATTAGAAGTTTCTCTGAGCCAAATTCTATGTGAACTCAGACGCCTCCAGTGGCCCAGCGATTTTTCTAGACCGTTCAAACGACGCTTTGGAGGAGGCAGAACAAAATTAATGCAAAAACTACTCGAGTGTTTGCATTTTCAAGAAAATGAAAAACTGATTTCGTACAGTTGCAATAACATCGACTATTATGATGGAATTTCAATCTTAATACAAACTTAACGAAAACACTAAATTTGACAATTTTTTTTTTTCAAATTACGTTTCGAGTTGAATAGTTATTTTTTGAAATGGAACATCAACGTTTGAAGCAACGAAACACCTTGATTCTAAATATTCTCAAAATATTTGTCATTTTCGAAGCTTTACTTAGTTGGATTAAAAAAAAATTTTAAACGGTCCATAATAGTCGTCACAGTTCATCAAAAATTGAAGCCACGACCTTGAACCCACATTTATCAAGCAAAGTAACTTCAATCCACTAGGAAGAATGAGAGTGGAATCGATTATCCAAGAATTGCACTATTTCTGGAAAAGTATGCAGTAAATATATGTTGAAAAGTGTAGAGCGAGGCCGGACTTTTTTTTTGGTCTATTTTCATCAATCAAGAGTGTGGGTTTCGAGGCCACTGTACATTGGATTTATGCCGTTGGTAAAACATTAGTGATATTTTCGTTAATTCGAGATCATATATTGATTTTCCCATGCACTGATGCATTGTAAGTCAGCGACTAATTGAAGCGAATTATTCTATAATTGGCTGAAATTCGCAATGTGGTGCATGTAATATCGTCAGCATCAATTACTACAGTTTGCATTGCTTGAATATTTTATGAAAAGTACAGCATCCAAATTTCGAAATCAATTTACTCATACATATGAAAATATTATTACAAAATGTATGATATTTCGACGCTGTTTTCCAATAAAATTGTTTAAATTTTCATTCTGAACGGATAAATCGTAAGTTGTGTAAGTAAAAATTATGCGCCTCGAGAGCACCACCCAATAGAGTTTGATCCTCAGATATTTACCACTATTTTTGTTTTGTTTAACGTGATATTTTCCATTCCGTATAATATGTTCCATCACAAAAACTTGATTATCATTGCTTTTTTTTTGTTATTTATTTTTTCGTAAAAGCGACACTCTCTTTCAGCCCTTTTTTTCTTGTGTGTTTCGCTGACCCTCGAACGAATCGGTCTTGGTTTAAAGTCTCGTGAAACAATGTCTGAGGTTATCATGGCCTCCGACACCGCCCTCTCTTTCGTCCATTGCCCCATTGTCTTACAGACTATTACACACGGTATGTCGACATATACATAGCGGTGTACGTTTGTATATAGTCTCGTCGCAAAGTCTCGGTTATTTGCAATGTCAGGCTTGCTTTTTGCTTGCCCCCACTATTCTCGAGAACGCGCGCCTCGCCCGACTTCTTTATTCATGATTTTCTCAAACCCGCGCACTTCCTCGTTACATCCCGCCTCCGGCGCGTCTCGTTCTTTCTCTTTCTTTCTCCGTATACGATGCAATTAGTTTTTATCTCCGGAACGGCTTAATGGAACCCCCGCCGACTTGCAATGTCTCGGATCACGTATCCACGAGTAAACGCTATTTCCTATTAAAATGTAAAAATATACGTCCCATATATATACATATATATATGTGTTAAAGTATATATTTATTTTATATGTAAGTAGAAACAGGCCACGGTTGGATTATCAAACCCAAACGAGCTCGGAGACAACTCCCGTCTAAGAGGTAAATGCGGGATATGCCAGTAAATGTACCAAATACCAGCCGAGTCCCTTTAACCATAAAAAAAGCTCTGCCAGACCTCTCGACTGTAGTAAACATATATAATAGCAACGTATTTTTATGTTTCATACAAAATTCCCTGTGGCTTTCAAAACGTTGTGAAAGAGTTTGTATTAATAAGATAAATCATAAGGGTCGGATGCTCTTATACATTTTTGTACGTTTCATCAAATGACTTTTTTAGATTCGTCTTGAAGGCTTTCGTTCATCGAGAAAATCAAAAGTTTTCAATAAAATGTACAAGCAGCATTTTTTTTGATTTTTTATTTATTGAATAATGTGTCAACCACTCATTTTTGTACTTTCATGACCATTATAAATGGAGTTTTACTTAATTTGGTTGAATTGTTTTTATTTCAATTCATTTGTGGACCGTTTTTGTCACCACGAATTGATGGACGCAGAAAACACGAAAAAATTGATGAAGCAGAGTAAAAGAATATCCTCCAGGATCATTCCATTCGTTTCTCTAGAACTTAAGTGGTTTTTTTTTCACCATCGAAATCGTTCGAATGTTGCCGGAAGGGAGGTGAATATAACAGTAAAAATCGTCCACCTGTGGTCACGTAACCCAGGATTAAAGACAATAGGAATGAGGCACCTGTTGACTCTCGAAAATTGACACTGGAGACACAGCTGGTGACCATTCGTGGAGAACGAGAGAAGAAGGGGGAGAGAAGAAGAAATAGCGAATTAATAGAAACTCGTCGTTATATCAATCGTTCCAATTCTTTTTTTTTCCCATTCCCTTCTCTGTGTTCTCTCAGAGTGTTGGATAAGTAGGGGCTGCATTCGGGTTCGTTCATCAGGACGCAAATCGTAGGGTGGAAGGAAGAATTTTTCTTCCTCTTACCATTTTCTTTTTCCGTCATTCTTCTTTTTTTTTTCTTCTTCGTCTTCTACTTTGTAATGAATACCGCGCAGAAACTGTCGGAGATTATCGAACCAGGCGAAAGCGAACTTTAATTTCGGGTACTCAGCCAGTTTTTTTTCTCCTTTTCTTCATTTTATCTTTTTTTTTTCCTTTTCGTATATGCGCGTTGGGCCGTCCTCCGCAAGAATTTTTCTACACGAATGGCGATCGGCTTCGTCAGAAATTGCAGTGCCATATCTTTTCCAACAGCCATTATTTTCAAATCTACCAAATTACAGACATCCTTTCCAGGATATTGCGATTCGACTAAAAACTCCCTACTTATTTCCTTGCTCCCGAACGTTCATCTTACAGGTGTGTATGTGTGTATGCGTCTAGTCGACTTCCCCCAACTTCCCTTAACGATACGTTTGCACCGGCATTACCACCACCGGTTCCGGGCCCAAAAGACCTTCTTTTAATTTGGGTATAACGGTCCCGGACGTCCCATTCTTTTGGGATACTGTCCTCCTGCTCTTGTATATTCTCTATACACGTTTGAAGCTTGCCGCGTGTCAAACCTTTCGTCCCCCTGCCGCCCTGGTTGAAAAGTCAAAAATCACACGTCACGAAAATCTTTTGAACGTCATTCCGAAGCCCAAAAAATCGAAATTACCAAAAATTGAATGCTTGTGCAGCTGCCTCCTTTAAAATTAGATTAAGATCGACGAAAAAAACAAGACAATTATTGTTACGTTTCCTCTACTTCGTATTGAAGAACGAAACCATGTAAATATGTTGAAAAAAACCAAATTCTGCGGTCGAATAAAGAAAATAAATAGAAAATAATCGATTTTGAGACCCCCACTTTTCTTATTATCGATAATTCACGCTTGCTCGTGAATTAGCGACGAATGGACTGAAATTTCTGATAAACGAAGCAACTAAAAGGAATTCGCCATCTCGAACGCGTGTCCGTAACAATATGAAAAAATGTTGGCATCGCTGAAAGAAGAAAAATAAAAAATAAAACAACATGCGGCATGAGAAATTAGGCAACCACTTAAATTTTGAAATTCTCGTGGTTCTATGCACGGTGTGTGTTGGCGAAATATGTGAAATGACCACCTACGGTTGTTCATTATAGTTTCTCGAAGGGAGGCTTTCTCGAAGAACTGAAAAATACATACGTGGGTTATCGAAGAAGATTCGGAAACCCAAAATTACTTGAACGTTTCCATAATAACGTTGTCCAAGGTTCTCTATTCGTTGGTGAATTTTTATCCCGTCGTTTTTAATTCACCCCGTAATCTTGTCATTACACTTTCGGTGAACGTGTGCGCCTTTATTTATTCAAAAACTTTCATTATCCGGAATTCACGTACGTAAACACATTCGCACACACAAACACAAACACACACACACACATATGTAAGAGGTTTATATACATACTGAAAAGAGTGTAGGTTAGACCCAGTTATTTCGGGCGAATTTAAATGACTTTTTAATTTAGTGTGACGCCAGATATTTGCTTTAACGAGCAGGCGAATCTGTGAGAGCGACGACGGGCCCCGTGTACAAGCGCACCGGGCTATGAATAATATTAAACGGAACAAAATCCGTGAACGCGACCGCGAATGACGGACCTCAAGAGCGAATAAATATGCGTTCGCGCCGCGTTGCAAAGTGTGTAGGCATACGAGATTCTTTTAAACGTGTCGTTCAACTCTTCGACTAAAATTCTCCCATGAGCCCGCCAGCTAAAATCAATTTCAAGCTCCATCGAAGGTTTGGCCCTCTTGTTTCTTTTTTTTTTTACTTCTTTTTCGTCGATTATTTTTGATACGCGAAAGGCATTTGTCCATTTATGAAAATTGTATCGATAAAAACGTTAATCAAAACTCAAATTTTTATCATCAATGCCAATCTGTGATGTTACTTGGCATAGAATTCAGACAATCAGAAAAATACACAATTCGTTATCGCAGTTTTTCACGAATCAAAAAATTCAATTAAACTCCTTCATCGCTATAAAAATGGTCCAAGATATGAAATCCCGAATTGGATCATTCATGTGAGCAGCGAAATTTATATTCATTCAAAGACCATACTATTTTATTCATATATAAAAAAGAGAGAAAGGGAGAGGGAGAAAGAGAGGGATGGAGAAAGGGTGTCTTAGAATGGTCCAATATTGCTGCATGATTCGATTTTGAAACATTGATCTACTTTCTCATATTGTGTGTATATTACCTCTCCCTTTATATATATAGAAATATATCTATGCAATATTCCGTCAGATGCTCGTTAAGGAGATGATTTTATTTGTTTCGGAAATAACGAGCTTAAGGAAAATCGATTTATTAGTACCTCTATATTTCCCCAGTGGCCCCAAGGCTTCGCTTCCGGCGCAGCTCCTCACTCCCTCCCAACCCTTATCTCGTCTACATTCACCCTCTATGTACGTAACGTCCAATTCAATTGTCTATATATATATACCTGTATATAAATATATAAGTGTATATATTGATGATAGAGTTTGGAATTTCTTTGGGTCGCATATTGCACAAATTTTCTTACAGCATCCTATCCCCTTAAGAATATATCTGCCAAATACACTTTGCAAATATATATCTTATTCGTCGATAGATGTACATCGTTAGCCTTGAATAAGAAGCGTTTAATTAAATGGCACGAAATATGGAATTATCGTGGTAATATCGAAGCAAGAAATTGGAAAAATGCAATTCCATTCATTATTAGTGACGTATAAATTGATGATGATACAATAATTTCGTCGAGAACTCATTTTGGGGATTGGAGCATTGCAGAAAAGGGTCGAATTCCCTAAAACCTCAGAGTCATTTACATAATTTTATTATTACAATTCTCATAAATGTTGAAAAGGTAAACTATGCACAATGGCGTTTACCGTGGGTAGTATTTACGCGGTAAATATTATATGCTTGGAGAAGACAGATTCAATGAAACAGAGAGCGAGGCAGAGAGAGAGAGAGAGAGAGAGAGAGAGAGAGTGGAAAAGGACATCGCCAGAGAGTCACGAATAAACCACAGCAGTCTAAACACAAAAAATATTAGTCAGAGAATTCAAAGAAAGGAGAGTCAAAACGAAAGCCGCAAAGGTGGGAGAGGAGGAGGAGGAAAGAAAGAAACTCACCATTGGATTCGGTGCTGAAAATGTGCTGCGGTCTTGGACCACGCGGCATCGCCACGAAGACGCTTGATTTTTGCACGACGCCAGTAAACGCTAATCCCACAACTCGTAATCCAAGGGGAGACGTTGGGTAATGGGAATCCCAGACTCCAACTGTAATTATAGGGATCATTTAATGGAACCCCGTCTCAACCTTCTTCGCCTACCGTGCCGCATTCTCTTTCTTTCTTTCTCTTCCTCCTTCTCTCTCTTTCTCTCTCTCCCACGAACTTCTCAACTTCCGTCTCTTTCTTTCTCGACCACATACTGACACATTTCATGTCTCATTCCTTTCCCTTTTCCACAGACTCTTATTCTCGGCTACTTCACTTCCCCCCTCGCAAAATCCCATCTAACCTCGCTGATCCTTCGACCCCGCGTATGGGCAATTCCACATAAACTTTGACAATGTTATCCTGCGTATTTCCAGCCACCGATTTATGTCCGAGTACGTTTTTCTATTTTCACGATTCAGCAGTTAAGAAGAAAGTATTTAAAAAGTACTTATCCTTGCAATTACGTCATTTGCCCAATTTTACGTTTAGACTAATGACACTTTTTTAGCTGCTACAAGTTCCTTCATTCTATCTTTTCCATCAGCATAAGTTTGTGACTCTTAAAAAGCTTTAAAAGCATCGTTCACGACAAAAAGTCATTTTCCTTCAGGCAAAACGCCCCATACGTACACACATTATTCGCATCTTTTCTCATAGAGAACTCCTTTCGTAGCTCGACCTTATTTCTCTCGTCCTCTTCAAGGTTGACTCTCTCGGAAGGGCTTGGGCTATTCGCGTGGAAGAAATGGAACCGTAAATGGTGAAAGCATCGCAGAGACCGCCTAAACAAGCCTGAACCTTGCTATTACGTATGCAGAGGTTCTACTATACAACTATACACATACATATGTTTGCTAATACCCAAGCAGGAGAGTATTAGCGAGAGGAATTGTGGCTAAAGCTCTTTAAAGAGCTCCAACGTTCACGTGACTATTAATATATAAATACTCTATATTTTGCCTTCCCTGAAATTATATTCCTGTTCCCGAGTTCGAAATCTTTTACGAATCAAAAGACTTTTATAGCGAGTAACAAAATGAAATATTTTTAAAAATTTACATGCACCTATTGTGGACTTGAAATTGGCTGTTGGAAAAAAAAACACACATACACACCTTTTCCATCAATTTCAAAATTGTGGCTTGTAAAATCGTCGATTTGTAACGATTTCACTGCTCCTTTTTGAAAAAAGATTCCTCAAAAACATACAAACGGATAATTCGTAACATTATTTATTTGCTGTTCTCTAATTGGCGCGTTGGACTTGCCACATTGAAATAACGTTTTGACATTGACCACTTCCTATGTATAATTGCATTACGACTTCGTGCATTGTTTTTTTTCTCCATCGAGGACTTTTTGAAACGTGTATCCGCAATTTGTAGACTTTTTCTTCAACCGATTGTTATCTTAGAGGTTTTTTGCTGTGCAGTATAATTGTCGACGTAAAAGTAATCAGGAGAAGTCGTTGATAAAAGAAAAAAAAACGTTAAAAAAAACTCACGTTGCATCAAGTAATTATGGAACCGTGATTCATCGTTGGAATCCGCTGGAATGTTTCTTTCATGCATTGTTTTTGGATGAGAGATTGTGGATCAAGGATTAATCGCATTATTAAAATCAATGCGTCAAATCCAAATTGACCAGAATTCCATTCCAGAATCTTTGGTCATTAAGACGTATCGACATTACAACCGTACAATAATGCGCACCTTTTACCTTCCATCGTAATGATCCGTATATCGTGATACGTAGTCGAATCAACGCGTCATTATCACAATTACGTTACGCGCACGCACACACATACATACCTTCAAAGGTAATATAAATCCATGGATGTTGTTATTTCCTCCCTTGAAAATTGGACGGATGTTGATAAAACTTCGTGCATCCAACAATTCCACATGTGCATCAAGATTCCACGGTTTTATATTGGAATCGGAACGACTCTCACCCCGGCTTAATTTTAATTCGAACGTGAGAGATCGGGACACGGACGTCTTGGTTCTCGAGTCTCATTCTTGGATTGTAATAAAGCATACCTCCGGCTCACCATAGACACATGTTGTATCTCATTCGTACCAGCGAGATACTTTTTTTTTTCTTTTAATTTTTTTTTTTTTTCATCATACCTCACAAACCGTGATGAATCCTAGACGGACGCAACAAAAGAGACATGGGTTAATGATTTCTCGCGGGTCTCGAGAGAGCAGGCCAGTCAAGGTCTCGAAACTAATCTTGCACATCTATACCATAACCCACATTTTTCATTAATTTCTTTCATTATTAATTTTTTTACATTGTTATTGTTATATAATTACTATTAGTATGCGATTGTTGTTTTTTTTAAATGTTTCGAATTTTGGAAAATTATTTTCCTGACTATTCAATTATACCTTATGTTGATTTTAATTTACATTCATGTTAAATGCAACGAAATCCTGAACGCATAATATAAATTTTCATTCGAAATGTTGAAGTTCGAAGAAACTGTGAGAATAAATGGGAATATTTCGAGTATTAAAAACAAATAACAACAATAATGATGATCGAGGAATATTTTGAAATAATAATGTACGCGTGACATGAATATCTGTTATTGTGTTAGAGGAAGGATTTTCGAAATGAGATTTATTTGAGGATACATCGTGCCGGTCGTTTAATCGCGCATTATTGATGCATCAGAATGCAAAATGCAATTCTCCTCGACACCTGGCCACGTCCCTAGAGAATATGTTTCTGTACGAATGTAGCACAGGCGCGGCCGTAATGCACTATCGGTGAAAATCGAAATATCATCGACCCCTCTTGATTATCGAGGCAATAACAAAACGTAACTACGGTGTATGGTATTGAGAAGAAAAAAAAATGCCAATTATTAAAATGTCGTTGCGATAATATTTGAACGTAAAAAAAAAAAAAACAAACCAAAACAAAACACAATAATAAATAACAGCATTCATGAAATGTATCGATCTGGAAAAGCGGACTTGGTTGGCTTTAACAGCTGCAAAATCGAATATGCTACTCTCTGTTGTAATTATATTTCATGAAAATAAAACCCGAGTCCATTGTCGTTCACAAGAATAATAAAAGCTGTGTATTCATTATTTACGTTAAATAATATCCAGACCGATGACAATCACTGCTGTATAATTTACGCATTTTTCTCCTGTGATCCATTCTGATATTTCAATTTATTCTTTCCCACATGCCTTTGTTCTCGAATCTCGTTACGACACAAACGCGAGTTCGCTCCGCACTCGAATTTAATTGTCCAAAAAACAAACGGTAGTCCGAATTTTTAATTATTTGTTATCAGTTATTAATCGAATATTTGGAGTAAATATTTCAATCAGTTTTATCATTCTCGACGAATTGCCCAATAAATTGCCAATTAAACCCTTGCCATCGCTAATTAATTACTTCTAAAGAGGACATTTTAAACAGTTAACAAAAAACGTATATCCACAGAATTTTTGTTTGATTGTTCTCCGAGGTCAATTCTGTTTTAACCTCATTTCGTTACCAAACAAAAATTATGTAGGGGTTTTTTTTTGATTATGCTATTTGAATAAAGAGAAAAAGTCTTCTGTAGTTTGATTGAGAATCAACAAATTTAATCTCGATCGATTTACCATTGATTCAGTGGAAACGCAACGCAAAAGCGAATGTGGCCTGTCGCGCGAATTGAAAAATTATCCTTTGATCTGCACTTCCGTTCTTCGAAACCCTTGTATGCTTTTCATTTGCAAGCACCAATCGGTTTCTCATTCTCTTTCCCTCCCTCTCTCGATCCCTCTTCTCTCTCTCTACATTTTTCGATAAAGTGAATAATAATAATAATAAATATTTACCGATTACTAAAAGTACCATTCCCGCAATATTCGTAACCAGTGTTTCATGAAATATTTATCGATCATTCTCCAATATTCTTCATGTCTTAATTAACGATTACTGTTTTGTTCCTGTGATCTTTGATCCGTATAATAATAATTTGCAGTGCCATGCACAGGTGGATATCGATCGTCTAGTAGAGTCGAGTTTTGTGACTGACTCCTAGCCATGGACAAAGATCCATACTTGGAGGTACACATGCCATGGGTTTCGCAATTCCGCGTGTGTCCCACTGTAGTTTTTTTCGTTTAATTTCCGGGATGCAGTTCAAGTTGGTCCCTGCGTCGCTTGCTTTCCGGGCAAATAAAATATTCAGTGCGTACAGCTTCGTGAGGGAAGGTATAAAACGGGAGAGAAGCAGAGAATGAGAGAGAGAGAGAGAGAGAGAAAGACGTCACTATTCGTATGTATGTAAGCGAACCCCACGTTTGTTTCACAAAAGCTTGATTTCTCTTGCACACGCCGAAAAGGTTCCCTTTCAAAGTGTACGGAGTAGAGAACGAGGGTATAGAACAACAAGTACGGGTCAACCTTGCGAACTCTTTCTCTGTTGGAACGGGTTAGGAAAGAGGAAGTGAAGGTTGTAGGAGTCGGCGTATGCCTTAGGCACAAAACTAATTTTACAGGTCGATAAGCAGTTGCACCAAAAGCTTATTTCACTACAGTACTTATATATAAACAGAGAAATAATACACATACATGATGCAATGTGTATCGTAAGCTCGAATGTACACAGCAAAGTCCTGACCGCGGGTAGCATCGCCGAGAAGTTTCGAACGTTATATGAAATGACCCTAGAACTGGCTTGTGCATTCCCTCAAGGCTATTCGTGCATAACATATATGCGCTTCATATGAAGAGAGAAAGAGAAAGAGGAAGAGGATTGGAGAAATTGCGGAAGTGTAGAAGCTGGTGGATGAGAGGAAAACATGGGAGAGAGAGAGAGAGAGAGAGAAAAAGGGAGAGTGAGATAGAGAGCAGTAGCTTCTTCTTCACTAGAGACTGCTTGTGAAGCTTCTGGTATGCGTTCAACACAAGCTTTTACGGGAGTGAGAAACCACTAATGTGTTTGTACTGCGGCGATGCAAGGATACGTTAGGAAAACGGACTTTAAGGAGGGATGGGTGTTAAAGGAGGGAAAGAGAAGTAGCGAGGAATAAATAGTGACGCGATGTATAGAGAGGTGAAGACGGAGGAGTCGGTGAGATGAGTTGCGAGAACCAGGATAGACAGACGAGACCAAAGACAACATACAAACCCATATATATATCTATATATATGCATATAAATATGTCTATGTATATTTATATACACATACAGTTTCTATACGTTAAGGTGATTCCCGCTGTTTATTTTGACAAGCCGCAAAGCTTGTTCGTCCCTTAACGTGTGTGTAGCGCCACGTTTTGTCGATCCACAAAGGCACCGCAATGCAATTAATCAATGAACTATCGTAGCAAGTAATTAGCGATCTTTGCCCAACGGGCTTTTGTGGGACTCCGGCTTGGCTACATGGAAAACCCATTCGTTTATTATGCGCGACATCGCCAACCACCACTACCCAACCATCTCCAGAATTAACGGCAAAACCTACCACCAAAATCTAACACCCACTCGTTGTATACAACCGCTTCAATGTATATGTTACAGTTCGCATACATTTAACTATGTATATATTTATATATATACATATATGACTTACCTGTGCTATCTTACCGCGCCTCAGGCACTCTTGCTACCTGCTTTTGCTTCATTTTACACATTTATTATATAAATATGTATATTCATACCTGTATGTGTGTGCATTTATTTATATAAGCGTGTGTTATATCTGGTGGCTACGTTCATCCACATGTATGTGAGTTTGGATGCGAGTGCTGCTGACGTAACAATAAACAAGTCGTATCTATCCACGGCAGCACATCTCTCTGAGAAGCTACAATTTTATAATTCATTAGCAGGTTACGTGTGGAACATGAGGAACCTTTACACACTTGCCTCTTCCTTTTACCTCACAGGCACCTCCTAACTTCTCTTCTCTCGGTGTGTGCCTGAGTGTGGGACCTCCACGAGGCACATTTTTTGCCTCTGTGAATATCTTTTCCATCTGCAAGATTAATTTTTTTCGTTGAACCTAAGTGTCGCCTAAAATTCTCGACATACCGGACAACGTTTTCGTATTAAATCCACCGCGACTAATAAAATCTTAAAAGTTTTTCTGCGAGACCAAATTTTAAAATAATCCCAACGATTTTGATTTTTTTTTTCTATAAAATGAAATGTAACTTCGAAAATTACTGTAAAAACGATGAGATTATTTTCATGTTAAAGTCACTGCTCTTTCACTTGTGATTGATGTTGTCTTACGTGTTATGCTTGATCTTAATGCTTGATACTGGGAGACTCTAGAATTCGTATCAACAATTCTCGTAGTAAGTTTTATATTTATGCGTTTAAATGTGTTTTTTAATGCACAAATGTACATTTTTGTACGTGGACGATAGTCGCGTTCGTAGATGAGATAATTTATGCGGAAGTTTGTGGGCAAACGTGAACCCGATATGAGCCACGAACACATGACCTTAATGCTCATCGACGAAGATACGATAATGGTGCGATTTCTCTCGAAACTCGAGCAATAATAATATCGATAAAAGGTTCGCGACCTCATTCGAGGCTACTTCCAATCGGAGTGAAAAAAAAAATCACATAAAACCTTTCGTCATTATTATTATTTTTTTTTTTATCGTCCGCACTACATTTCTAGAAGGACAAATACTGAAGAAGGAAAAAGTGATATTATTACATTTTTTTTTTCTCTAAAGATTGAAATAGAATGTAATAAGATCGAAATTACAGGCACAAGTGGAATCGATGGACTTTTATAGTCGATTTTACCATCCAACTTTATCGTCGTAATATCGGGGCCATTTAGAGAACTGTACGAAATGTCGCGAACACACTCTTCACAACAAATTGCTCGGGAGACAAAAAATATCTCACAGACTCGTATATACATATGAATGTGTGATACATAAGATTGTTTTTTTTTTTTTTTTTAATCCGTTGCAATTGCACTCGAAATCCACAGGAAAAAGTCGAGAAGTCTCGGGTCAGCAGTGAATTATGTTTGTCTCGAAATGCAAGCCATACACACCGGGTGTCTAAAAATTTGAGCGCAGATTAATGGAGCAAATAGATCGTGATATTTTGAAGAAAGATAAATAGTATTTGAAATCTTTCTCTTTCGTTGCACCGTTCACCAGGTGTTACCGGAGTCGTAAGAAAAAAAGAAAAAAAAATAACACGAAATTTTTTCCCTTGAATTTTGCTATTCAACTTCTTGTTGAATGAGCTACCGTTTAGAGGACATCCTGTAGAAGGATAAAGCGTATATGAAGAATCTATAGCTCGTGAAAATTCAACGCGAAATTGCGGAAAAGAATGGTATATATTCTGTTGTTTGAACGGGAACGGAGTGTGAGCGATAAGTTGCTGTGGAATGTTTGCAGTGCCATTCAGATGATATTTTCAAGACAACGAAGGAAGAGAGATAGTGAAAGAGAAAGATAGAAAGCGAAACAGAGAAGCGGAGAAAAAGAATATGGGAGAAGGAAAAAGAGACTGAGAGAGCCTCCGAAGTTGATTGCAGAGAGGAAAAACGCTCGGTGCTTCATTCTCTCTCATCCATCTGTGAAGGTACTCTGGGGGGAGCTTATTCGCCAGTTTTATACAGCAATGATCCCGGCAGTAATGCACCACAGCATCGAATGCACTGCAGTAGAAAGTGCTAGCGGATGGTAAGCATCGAAACATACACAAAACATACGACGAATCATTTTCGATCATACGATGTCGAGATAGTTCTCGTGGCGAACCAGCTATTAAACACACTGACTTTATCCCCAGATAAAAGCATCGAAACCCCAAATCGAAAGTCATAAAGTTCGGCAATCACAATGAAGACCTGTCGTTCGATTCGAATGTCTCTAAATTTCTAGAGTCTCAAGTATTAAATCAGGTTTAAGGGCTCTCGTCAAACTTTCTTTCTGTTTCATTATAAACCCTTGAAACAAGGCAAGTCAAGAAGCAGCTTTTTTCATTTCAACCTCACCAGACACACGTCTATCTGCAAAGAACTACGTTTATGAGGCTTCACGAACCCTCGAAACTGCTGCTTCGGAATCATTTCGTATAAACAGTTTATATATTCCACAAAAAAAAAAAAAAAAAAAAAACACAAATTTCATCTCCTATACGATGACCACAAAGACGATGTGTCAAATCCTCTGTATCGGGATCATTGCCCTTCGACTTCATCTGATTTTCAAATCCCTCAAATACTAGTCATCGTAATTTTTGTAAACCATCAAAATTTCCATGTTGTATTATTGATGATTAAACTTTAAAAAGTATCAATAATACGACATTAGGATTTTGATGGTTAATAAAAATGACTCCATGTGAAAGTAAAACTTTGTAGTCTATAATATACTATTTCTTCAGAGATCGTAGTATTGGCAGAGCTGATAATGACTTTTTGCTCGTACGTATGCTGTTGGGCAAATTGAAACGTGTATTTCGAAGGGAATCAACATGGCTTAATAATCCTTCATTATTGCGATTCCCGAAGCTGACTTCCGGCGTTTCCTTTCGCTGCTATCATAGCTCAAAGAGAAAGGGAGTCAAGAGAGGGGAATAAAAAGATGGAGAGAAGCTGATAGAGGATTCAAAGAAGGAGGGTGTTTCCTGTATGGTCCTACTATATTGCTCGCATCGATATATACTTAGAGGCTAGATATATATCCACGCCCGAAGTGGTAACATATAGAGGACTTCTATGGAAAAGAGCCCAGTGAAGCGGGAGTGCGACAACGAAAAGGATGAAGAGAACGAACGAGGACGACGACGACGACGACGACGCCGCATGCTACGTGAGCGAAGCGAATCGAGATGAGATTGGTAACGGGTTTTCACCGAGAAACGAGTTCAAGGAACGTCGTCGCGGCACCGAGCATAGCTCGTACAGAGCCCGCTCTCGATATCCCTCAAGGGGCTTTTCTCTCGGTGTGCTAGTCGAGAGCTCATGGGATATGTTCTCCATAGAGACACCGTTAGCTTGGTAATGATCTTTCTAGGAGGATGCCAATTTTGGTTTCATCGCAGTTGGTTTTCTCAGCCTGCCATTATATACATATGTATGCATTGTATATACATTTCGTCTTACATTTATATGTGCATACTTTGCATTTGTATACAGTCTTCGTACTGATCTTAATACAAAAGTATAGCATTCACTGCCTATTTGGCTGACACATCAAAGATAATACCTTTACACTACGACCTTTTAGGACCATTTTATTTTCATCGCATAACATGCTCTTTTTCTTTCTCTATTATTACCATGCGTTACTGTTTATTATATTTTTCATTGCAAGTACGGGCTCAAAAGGTCGAAACGTACGTGTATTTAACTCTTCATGACAACAGAAATAGTTTGACTTGAAACGGTCGTCATTTTTTCACATTGTACGTAAGATTTTTGACACTTTAATACTCAGCGTGTGAAAATACAACTACGCAGTAGCTTTTCCGATAGAAAAAAGTTGTGCGGGTAGAGCGATTTTTCATTTTGAAAAAGTAAAACAAAACAAACAAACGTTGCAGTATAAAATCTGCCAGGTATCGCGCTGCTGAAGCGAAACGCTATCGAGAATCTGAGAATACCGATTATTCCTAGATAGGGTTTGTCGACGTTGACAAAACGGATCAGCATCAGCTCGATACCGGTCATGCTGGCTGTTGATTTGTTACCTCAGAACGGGACTGACAGGTGTGTACCGAGCCAACGTTCTGGCAACACTCGAGTTAGTCATACGTCACCGCACACCTTTGAGCTTGTGTTTCGATTGTTTCGCCATGGCAGAGTGAGAGCTTTAGATCTTCTGGTTTGAGAGATGAAACATTATCATTTTTGGCACGTGTGTCAGAAAGTTGGACAACAGTTTAACGTAACAATGATAATTTAGAATTTAATCGTTATAAAGGGAAAAACAATGGCATGAAAAAATCTGCAAACTTATACTTCATCACTAATTCAATAAATATTAATTTTTTTATAGTTATGCAGATACTCAATATTAATGAAAACTGAAATTAAAAGATTAATTATTTTACGAAAATTGATATTACCATCGAAAAAAGACAAGAATTTTTAGAAATTCTTGATAATTCATTGTTTTATCATCTGCATGTCTTTCAAAAATGACACTCTTCCACTCTTGAAGTTTCTTCGGGATACTTGTTGAACAAAATACCTCACCATAGAGGAATTTTCGTACAACTTCAAGATCACTGTGTATGTATACATATATGTCGCACTTTGCTCTTTGTGCGCATGAGAAGCTCTGGTTTTGTCAGGTTAACGGACACGTTCACGGGATGTTTTAGTTTCATTTAGGGATGTCGTGTGAGAAGTCTAGGGAGCTTGCTCGTCTCGGAGGTAAAATCTAAAGTGGATATATGCAGGTAGTGGAACAGCCCAAGGCCCATGAAGCTTTCAAACTACACATACATAAGTATATGGGCTAGTCGAGGCTCAATCGAGACTTTTACGACCCAAAAAATATGAATTTTGCTTTCAGACCTTTCAGAATCATTTTCAGACCTTCTAAGGACGTTAAAATTAAAGAAAAAAAATTGAATAACTTAGGAATAAAGAGACCGTGGTGTGTATCCAATGAAAAATGATCAATAAAAAAATTAATTCTGTCTGAAATTTTCATTAATGCAGAGCTCATAATTTATTCAAAGTATTATAAATTATTATTTAATCAAATCTTGGCTCTCAATAAATATGGTTCCAGTATTTCTCGTTATTCTGTATTCGACTTTTTGTATATTATTATTTATCTAACCCCAATTCGTTTGACAATTCTTCAAAACTTTCCCTTACAATGACTATGTCAACATGACATTATTTTCATTCTTTTATCGTGGAAAATTGCTAAGTCAGACTTGGCTAATGGTTAGGGTTGTAAGATCGATAAAAGAAATAATAATAATGATGGAAACAAGGATTACAAAATTTGAAAGGCTCGAGCGTAACGATTCGAAGCGAACGACGTTATATGCAGAATGTATACAGTATATTTGATATAGTATATACCATGGTAAAGGGTTGGTTGCCCATGGTACTTGTTCCCGAAGTTGGCCAAGTCGCAAGGCGTCGTTAATTACCCTAGCTCTTCCAGCTCTCAATCCCGTGTTCCCTTACAACCCTCTCATCCTCCTCTTCTTTTACTCCTATCCCTTAACTCTCCCCCCCCCCCTCGCGCTCTCTCACTCTCTCTCTCTCTCTCTCTCTTCCTCTCTCTTTCCCTGTCCTTGATACGTGGACCAAGAGGAGCAGGAAGGAGACAGAACGAGGTAAATAGACAGGAAGAGAAGGAGAGAGGAAGAAAGAGAGAGAGTGTGTGTTACGTCAAACCTTCCTTCCTCCATCCTTGTCTTCCTCCTCCTTCTTCTCCTTCTCTTCGGCGTACCCTCGGGTGGATAGGGTTAAGGAGACATATAATGGGAGCCACAAATTATACTTTGGAGTGGCGAATAGGTATACGTCTAGGGAATACAACTATTGTATCGTGTTGCTGTTGCAAATACGCATACTATGTGTGAGCTTTCAATATACGTATCCACGATGAGATTTCGAAATTCGCAGTAAAATACGTTCTCACCAACCATTATATGGGTGAACCAAGATTTCGGTACAAGTTCGCGATCGAATCACCATGGAGTTTAGCTATAAACCAATCACGATGAAGCAATTCAAATAAGTTTGATTGTCAAGTTGAATCGCCTGTCGGCGATAAACTCTTGTTTCTTATCAATTTATACCATCATACACTTTCTCACACATTTATCTTTATTCATTTGCAAGTAAATTGGAATGGATATAAAACAATAGTACGATGTATGGGGAGCTTCGATCGAAAAATGAAATTTTTGCTGCTGAAAATTTTGGAGTTATTCCGTAAAATGTGAATATTTCCACTGCCCCCCATAAATGAGCGTTTGAAACTGTGCAATTTTTAATATTCCACATTCGGAATACGGGACGGTGAATCCTTTTGAAACCTTGCCTGTAATTTTGTAATATTGCCCTGGATGTGTCCTAAATATTCCAAAAAATTCTGTACAAAAGCACTTTGGCCTGTCTTAATGCTAATAAATTATTGAAAATATGGGATTAGCCCGTTGTCGAAATGTTCCAAGTCCAACGGGTCTTCCAGGACCAGTTTGTCGAAGGAACATACCGGTTTACATGACTATATACACGAGGCGTCGAGTTATAATTTTGATATACAAATCCATTCATGAATTATGATCATCGAACGTTTTTTAAAATTATTATTATTTTTATGCATGAAAAATGCGTATCGTTAAGAATAAAAAAGAATTTAATCTCGTCTTAGGTACCAATGGGACGGCAGCCGCGTAAAAAGAGGGCGAGAGAAATAAAGGATCTTCTTTTCGCTTTATATGACATTATGACGGAGAAGTTTATTGAGCCTGGAGGGAGTAAAAATCCGTCGTTGCTCACAATTTTCTTGATATATATATGCGCACGCACACACAAACATATATATACACATCCATTGGCAAATATTTTTCCGCCCGCGGCACGACCTCTCTTTCCGTTGGGGTTTCGCAAAAATCGTTTCCATTGTTCCCGACCTATAGACTCATCCCGCCTCCGTCCACCCTCGATCTTTTTTCCTCTCACATCCCTTCATTTACCCTCTCATCGCTCGTTTCATCCTCCTTTCTCATACCCTGCTCCATTCACGTCATTTCTTTTTCAGTTCTCTCTCCCCCACCCTCTCACACACCACGCTGGAATTCATCTCCGTGTGTTCTTAGCTTTTCTCCTCCCTTAACCTCCAGGCCCGCACTTTATTCGACCAATATTTCTCGAGTTTCGCAATGCCTCGTCTCGACTTTTCTTATGAAGCTTTCTTCTCAGGCCGGGCTACCGTGCGGTGATTCAGTGGTAAAAAGAGATTGCGAACCACCCTAATCAAGAGAGACGTGATCGCGTGACCACTCGCTTCTCAACGGACTTTAACTTGCATCTCGCAATCGTTATTAAACCTGAAACTAAATGTTTCCAACTGACGAAATCACCACATTGACGACTTTTTGAAACTCGTTTGAAAATTCATTTGATTCTTTTGACGTAATACGAATACGGTGAAGTTTTCTTTTCTACTGTCATCATTCTAAGCAAACTTAGCAAAAATGCTTTTTATTACCAACTACCTCTACTTTTACACACTGGGTCACTGATACCCGGATTCATTCCGGGAGTAAAATTTTTCCAATCCCGTGGAAATGTAAAAACTTTCAGTAGCTTCACTTTTATATTGAGAGAGGTAATATCAGTCTACTTAAAGGAAAGAAGTGAAATGATTGACCACTCAAGTTTTTAGCGGTTTCTAGGGAGCATTTCTATATCGAGAAATGTTTCAAACGTCAGCATTTGCCCAAAATTCTGAAACTGTGCAATTGGAGTGTTAACGATGTCAAGAATTCACAGACACGAAGGGCTTATCCTCTGATCGATCCTCAATCTACTTGCTTAAGAGGGTTTAAGTTGTGAATTCAACGTCGTCCGAGATTTCAGCTAACTGGTAACATTCTACAAAATGGCTAGAGCTTTGAACTAGTAACTTCGATAATAAGTTCACTAGCTATTCGTACGTGACCGGTTCGAGGCTAAGTGGTCACCCAACCAAGTATTGATCACCGAGATGAATTAATAAAATACAAAAATATAAGAAGAATCCCGATTATTGTTTTTCCAATGATTACTCACGAATGTGACGCTATTGAAAAAAAAAAACGACCAAATCCTCTACAGATATCAAAGAAATAACAATAAAAAACATCACAAAAAGACAAAATTGAAATCTCATTCGATACTTACAATGAGAACACGTTGAAAAGAGATCTACAAAGCGTATCTACGTACGTGGCACGACGCATGGACGATCCACACGTGCGAGTACGTTCCCAAAGCAACAGCAGTTCGCGACAAGCTCGCACACCCATCCAAACGACAGAGAAGCGCTCTTTCACATACGCAAAAAGTGAACGCCTGACGTATATATGTCCATCTATTTTAAAGTGATGGTGGTCGGACCGGGCGAGGGGGATCTCATAAAAAACTCATACACAGCCGGTTCACCCCCGCAATACGCGAGAGTTTCAGCTCATGCGTAAACGTTTGTAGCAACGAGGACACGTTATATATAAACCCTCCCTCAACTCTTTTAAATATGCACCAGTTTTCTATATACCTTTACCGGCGACCAATACCATCGCCAACCCCCGTCGGAATACTCAGACCTTTTTTCCTCTCTCTTCCTTTCGGCAGGGACCCCGCAAACCAAATATATTTCCTCTCGCCTTCTCGCACCATCAATTGCATGCCATTTCTTTCTCTATATCTGTATTAACACGGACCATGCCACATCTCATCACGTGTGGAACATTTTTCCTTCGAAACATCATGTCTTTGTACCAGTTTTCGGAATTCCTTTTATTTCTGTCCTCCTTCGAATACGCCCTTTTTGAAATTCATCTTAAAATTAATCTTCCACGAAGATATTTATACATGTGCTTTATTTGCGATAACTTTTTCGATAATTGTTCTGCTGGTTCACTTATTTTTCGAGAAAAATCGTTTATCAGAGTGCGATAGAATTTGATAGAGAAAAAAAAAACAACTGATTAGACAAACTATTCTATCAGTTTCAATTGTTTCAAATAAATAGTCCGAGTTTTGCTATTTACTTACGAAAACTTTTGGACCACCACGAAATTTCAAGCTGTTGTAATACCGTGGGAGAATAAAAGGTAAGCTCTGGAACTAGAAAACGGGGAAGATACGTGGAACGAAGTGTCGAATCGTTGGAACGATCCTCCTCCGATCTGTACCCTTGTTAGGGACGATAATCTTTATCGTGACCAGCGAATTCAATTATCGAGCTTGTTTCTCGACAAGGGAATACGTATATACGTTGCCAACTCGCGCGAAAACGTATCGACGGGGATTTGTATTAGCTACAAAGTATACCATATAGATATATATAGACATGTATATTATCTATCTAGTGATATATACAACCACCAGCATATCTAGCAATCAGCGAGTCGAGAATTCACAACAATCGGGGAAAAAGGAAAAACACATTCGAAGCCAAGTAGAGGCAAACTTTTCATGAAGTGTCCGAGTAAACAATGGAATTTAAACCTAAATAAAATTACTGCGCGAAGAGAACAACTGCAGAGTGTGAAAAAATACCAATTTTAAAAGATTAAGAGGATAATTGATTCAGCCATAAATTCATTTTTAAAACAAACTTTCTGATTACGGAAGGTAAATGAAAAAATGAACAATCAGAAAAAATAAACATTCGTAGCCAGGTTGAGGGTAGACTTTTCCTGAAGGGTTCGAATAAACAATGGACATATGACTTAAATAAATTGGTGTGAAAAAAAACCAGCAGATTGGGAAGAATATTGGGATAACTTATTTAGCCAAGAATTTATGGAAAAAATATTCCCACGACGAGAGATAAATGCAAGAGTGACGTATCGTAACTGTTTTCGTTTTATCGATCAGAAAATATATAATCGTAGGGTCACGTAAGTATTCGTAGGCACCAAAGCCACGAGGGTTCATAGGGTGAATTTAAAGAGAGAGTATGGTTATTGGAAGGCACGTGGCACAGGGCATATTTCTTGCCGATCTTGGGAAATAGCGAAGAGAAGGAGAAATTGGGGAAGAAGGGGGAACAAGGAGCTTTGGTGAAAATGGGGGTAGATATATTCGCGTTCACGTAGTTTATATGTTTATATATGTCGTAAAAGAGTCTGCTGATGCTGGTAGGGCTCGCGTTAAACATATATAAAACCTGTACGACCTTTTTTTTCCCTCTTTCTCCTCCTTTCGTCCTTCCTCATGCCGTTGGTCTCTCTTGGCGCCTCTTTCTACCTCTCATTCTCGGTTGAGCGCGAGCCAAATAGCCCCCTATATATCATCGAGAGGATGGCCATTATTAAATCATGCTGCAGTTGGTAATTCAGTTTCCTGCAACGTGCACCTCCTCCCCTTCTCTCGTGTAAACCATCGCGCGCGCGGTACGTGTCTCGTGTCGATTATCGAACGATAACAAGCTTCTTGCGATATCAAGAGAGCGGAGGTGAATGGAGGCAACAGCAGTAGAGAGAACGAGCGATAGACGGACGGAGGGTGGAAGAGCGGGAGAAAGAGAGAGTGGGGACTGGTCTGGACGAGAGATGTAAAGGTACGATAGCCAGAGTGTTAGGAGGACGAGGGTGAGGAAGAAGGACGAATAAGGGTGATTCGGAGGGAGTGAGGATACTGAAGAGAGAGCCTCGGTCGATGCAGTCGGAGAGTTTTGCGATTATCTTTCTCTATTTCTCTCGTCTGCATGTATATGTACAGGTTGACTCAAAAACCATTCCATGGCTGTAGAGGATCGAGAGGGTACGATGGATTTCAAAGAAGAAATGAGGCCCGATTACAATAATTTTGCAGCAATCAGAATTTCTAAACCCAACGTTAAAGGATGATTCGAATGTATATTTTTGATCGTAGAACTAAAGACCAAAATTCTTATTACAAACATAAGGTAATTTATTGTTTAATTGTTTTTAAAATCTATTTTTTTCCTCTTGGAAACGGAGTGTCCAAGAATCTGATAGTCACAATGGGTGCAGATTTGACGACGACAGTTTTCAAAGGTTCTTGACATTCGAAATTTGAAACTCTCTGTATAGGAATAAACACGAGAGGAAATGAACTCATGAGTAGATGTAAAAGTGTCATGAAAGAGAGAAAGAGGAAGGAAGTGTGAGAAGAGAAAGAGAGGGAGAGAGAAAGAGAGAAAGAGAGTGGAGCAGTGATCGAGAGCTCACGTGCGACCAAGCGTTGCAGCCGTAAAATAGTTGCAAAAGGTATCTCTCTCGGTTAACATGGAGGACCAAGTTGAGGAGACCTTCCTATGTATACATCGAAGTATACTCGCTATCAGAATTCCGTCCATTATATACACACTGTTATATTCTTACATACACAGATAAAAAGTATTATCACTTTAAGTGTTTCCACATCCATGCATCGTGAAGTCCTTTGCCACAGTTCGACATCATGCACCGCTATTTTATGAAAATCGAAAAGTAGCTGGATGGGAGTCCTTCCGAAGAGCATTTTCCTTTTATTCTTTTCTCTCTTTGCCCATTGCCTTATTTCTCGCGGGATATCTCATCTCCCGAACCGCCTCTACGTACCCGTCGAGCTAAATTGATTTCCGAACACCCTCGCATGTTTTTGTGTATCTCAGTGTATGTGTATATTTATAAATATATATATATATATATATATATATATATGTAGGACTCTTCAATTCCGTGCATCGTGTTTTCGCACACAAAACCAAGCAACCTCGCGTTGTCTGACGTCACAGCTGTTGTAAGCTTGAAATGTGGCCTGAATGATTTAGAAGACGTATAGAAGGGATCCAAGGAGATGACATTTTCGTTGAACGTAGAAAATTGCTAAAAAAATGTACATCCACAAATAAACTGAAAGATACATATTTGAAAAATAACCTTGGAGTTCATGAAAACGAAAGGTGGAACATGACATACTTTTCAAGTGTTTATGTATTAAGTATATTAAAATTTTGAGGGCCCTGAGACCTACGGGGATATGTTGTAGAAGAATGTTGAATGAAAACTCTACAATAAATAATTGTACGTATATTAAGAAATAAGAGAAAAAATGAACCTGTATGGAAATTCCAATGAAAATTGAAATATTTGGCATGTTTCAATATCTTATTATCGAGCGACAACGTAATCGATAATTCTTTTCACGTATGATCTGACGTATTATTATGACGGCATCTCATGATAAGCTTGTCAATATCTAACAATGTACTGAAGGGTATAAAAAAATTATGAGTTTCCAATATCCTAATAATCGCAGTTGATATAGTCGATATTATTATTTTAGCTGAATGATTGAAAATGTTGATTCGGATTATTTTCGTTAGAAAGAAATAACCATTTCCAGGTGTACACTTGAAGTTTGCATTGGAAAATTGTGCGGGAGATGGAAATACGATAAGTAGATAATCAGAGACACTGAGAGGGAGGAAAAAAGGGAAGAAGAATAAAAGCAGAAAGAAATAACTCCTCTCGTCGTGTTGGTGGCAAATACTCAAAGCGAAAGATTGGCGAAAAGGATGAAAGGGGATACTGCGAGGATTCGCGGGCCGCGCACTTTCGATATAAAGGACGTCAAGGAGGAGAGGACAAGATCTGAGAATGAGGATGGGCGGAGTTGGCTGTGGCTAAAAGGACTAAGAGAAGGACCAAAGTGTGAGAGAGAGGCAGTGGCAACCTGAGTGAGATAAGGGGCTTTAGTAGTTTCAGAAGACAATGCCCGCCATAATTGGATCACGAAGCTCCTGCTCCAGAATCCTTAATTTCGTCGATTGGTTCTCGTCATTCCTCCCTCTCTCTCTCTCTTTCTATCTCTCTGGCAATTCTTTTTTTTCATCTCCTTCTCTCCCACTCTCTGTATATCTTTCGATGCTTCCCGTGTCATTCTCCTTTTACCCAACTGCGTTAACGCTTACTTTTCTCTTCGCTTTAACTCGTACCATCCCTATCTATTTTTGGCCCTATCCATCTTTCTGTACACTCAACGGTTGGGGGGCCCACTTTTGCTTCTCTTACAAAACCTATTCACCTCCTCTTTCATCATTCGATCTCACTACTTATTCCCTCGAGTTATATACATATTTCACAGATACACCAACCTTATCATTCTCTATTACGTTTTCTCTCGCTGCTGATTATATTTTGATAACAACAAAGTTCAA
Source organism: Campoletis sonorensis (assembly GCA_013761285.1). Lineage (NCBI taxonomy): Eukaryota > Metazoa > Arthropoda > Insecta > Hymenoptera > Ichneumonidae > Campoletis > Campoletis sonorensis. Next base: position 946,755 of record JACEOJ010000124.1, read on the forward strand.
GGGGATTGAGAATACTTCAGTAATCATTCCCACAGCACGCGAAAGCTTTTTTTTCTTTGATATTATACGTTTGTAAGGACTAATTAAAGTGTATTTCTCTTTAAAAACTAAACGATGATTTTTTTTCTCGTTTTATTCTACCACATTGTGAATTCATAAAAAATAACAATAATTCCATGAAATTATGATGAATTATAAATTTGACCCAGAACCGAAAATGTTAAACTGGATTTTTTGCTTTTTCAACGACCTCATAAGAGGCCCGGAAATTTTCTGGAGTAGTCTATACCCTAGACTACCGAGTACTGACATCGATAGGAGATTACTTGTACGATAGAAAGAAGTAGAAAAAGGCTGACGGTATTACTATATGCTATTCACCGTGGAGATGTAATCTGCCATTGCTACAGGCACCAGTTCTGCAGCAGCTCTTTTCAACGTGTACCAACGTCTTCTCGATCAATTTTCCAGTAAGCCCGTGAGTCCGGAAAATTTTCTTTCAATACCATCCGCGAGAAAATAAGTAAAAATGAAAATAAATAAGACGAGCACAATATATTCATACTTCCCAGCTGAAAAATATCGGTAAAAATAAACACGTATGTGTGTTGAATTTCGCGTATAGAGAGAAAAATCAGAATTCGGTACAACTGTGTCAACGTCATACTTTTCTTTTCGCAAACGTAGCTATGGGTCTCTTTTTTCTATTGTTTGCATTTTTTTTCTCTACCATATGTTTTCATTCTTTAAAGGTTGAAAGAAAATAAAAATCCGAATTGATATTTTTTTTGTAGGAATTTAAGTATTCAACCAAATAATATATTTCCGATATTCATAGAATTTTGTCGAGTCGAAAATACCATTTTTTGGTTTTTGTTCGTTTTTTAATTATTCTCTCGTCACCCAACCAAGCATTGAACTCGCCCGATGCTACCAAACTTCAATGATTGTTGAAGCTACACACGGAGGAGTCCAAAGTACGTGGAAAAAAACTATTCAAAAACAAAAAAAATGTTCAAAAACCAAAAATGTCATCCAACTGAGATTTTAGCTAAATGGAAAGCATCCTTGGTTAAAAATATCTTCAAGAGACATAAATCATTCGAACTAGACATCGTTAAACTAAAGTGACTTATTAAAGCCATCAATCAATTAATCAATATCATTCAGAGATTTTGATTCTCGTGCAGAAATGCTGAAACGACGTGACAGTCCTGAAACCGTAGACACTGCCCTAATACGAAGGGCCTGCTTGCAAATCTACACGTAACTGAAACATCGCCACATTCGGTTGTAGAGAGGGGAGGAAAAGGGAGAGATCTATATAGGCACAGCCAACAAATTAATCCGGTATATTTGCTTATCGTGAGTGGATCCCGTTTCGCAAGTCTGCTCTTCATTAATTCAATTTCACCGAGGTGGATGAATGGAAGGGCCGTGAGCACGATGATTCGATTACAACATATATATATCTAAATATAATACATATATACAGCGGTATTGTAGGAGTAGCCAACATTCGGACACGTTTATTGATGACGTCTCGTATCTATGTTCGAACAAGGGTGAATCTGGTTTACCTTGTGCATCCATTCTCACGTACTTGATTCTCTCGATTATCCTAAAAAATCAAATTATATAATGGCTTCAAAAAATCACCTCTCTGTTCGACAATTATAACAATTTCGATTGATCCTGATCGGTTTAATACTAATTCAATGTTACAACTCAATCGGTTAATGGAAAAAACATGCTGCTGTTATAAATTCCTGAAAGAATGACTGAATGGATTTTTCAATCTTAAATTTCCCAATCGACCAATGAAAAAAAAAAAAAAAAAATGTTTTTCTGGCGCCGATTATCAATCACACGGTACATCGATTTTATTCTGAACTGCCCTCAATTCCTATGAAGAATTTGTTCGGTACTTGTTTATTTTGCAATGTCAACGTCCATGTAATTTGTTGTATGAAATCGACAACGATGGGACTTTGGCAATCACCGAAGTTCTTACTTGGTTGGGTGACCGTTCAACTATGCATTGGTTTTCCTATCAATCGCTGAATTTTAGACAATTCTTGTTCTGTTCATTTCCACAGTTTTTCATTACCCTCGTAAAAATACGACACTAATGCACTACGCATTAGAAAATAGTGTCCGTGGGCAAAACTATAGAGGGACTCACAAGAACAGTGAAGTACAGAACTGAGTGGCAAAGACATAGGGAGGATCAATAAAAAAAAAATCATTTTACCTCGTTGTATAAATACTGTTAAAATGGACTTACGAGGATCGTAACTAAGCCCATTCGTCAGACAAAATTAATATCTCTGTCAGATGTAGACTGTCAATTGCATATCGTGCCAAAATCTTCCGTGAAGCTTATTTTGGGAAAAGTGAATGAACACAAAAATTGATGGTTGCTGACAGTAGAAGAAAATTTCGTTTGAAAATGTCACTTACCACTGTCTTTACCAGGAATTTTATCGTAACGTGAATTATGTAAGTTTGACACAGCATTTGTACATTAATTTGTCACCATTTAATACTTCAATCACCGATTTATATTCAGTCCAAGTGATTTCAATACTCTTGGTGGAACATAGAGAAGAAGGAAGAGAAAGAAGAAAACACAGAGAGACCGAAAGCTTGTCATTCACAGCAATATAAACACAATTCATCCGGCAAGCAATTTCGAAGCTCCGACAGCACGGTGTATCCATTGAAATAGATTTTTTTTTCTTTCGTTTTTTTTTTGTTCCGCGGAACAAGCACATGGCTGGAATTTGTGTCTGATAAAACGCAAGTCCTGGTAGGCTCTATCTCATATTGGTGGTGATTCGGTGCGTGCACACACTATTTGCATGGAAGTGCATTTCTATGCATCCAGGACTATCGCGGACGAGCCAACAGCAACTCGAAAAGCGACTCTACTGTAGCCTAGTAACAAGTTCATATATATCGTTATATATTTGTATACACTGTGATATATGTGGGCAGGAAAATCTATCAATGGAAAATGAGAGTAGCCCAATAAACAATGTTACCAATCGGCGAATACGCAGACACGACACAGGATCCATTGTTTCGTCACAACAATGATCTACTCATATATGTTTTCTGGTTGATTCTCAAACGTCAAACACGTGTATACCGATCAAAATCTACCCATACATCGCTATCCCTTAGCTTAAGTTTTTCAACCGATAACCCTGATTCTCTTACCGTTTAAAAAGCCCATGGCTTTGGCTGACACATTGGGTTTGACTTTTTTCCTAAATAACAAAAAAAAAATACGTTTTTTTTTCTTCATTTTGTTCTTTCTTCTTTAACTCTTAATTAAAGAATTAATCGTTAAAGTCAATTGTTAATGAATTTGTCGATCTGATGCTGCAATCCGATTTATCTTTGGTCAGCTCAGTATCTCGGTCTTCGTGTATTACAACGATCTCGTATACGATTAAAACGTCCGGTTAATGACTCTATTGTGCAGCAGATTAAAAGTCCCTGCGATGTCCGCACGTACAGGTTTGCTCGGCAGTTTTGGGGCCGTGTGATAAGAGCACAGGAGAATGGTATTGCTGACTCGACTTGTGGTCGGTGGTCCACACTCCCAATGGTATTGAAGAGAACGAGAAGGACGAGAAAGACGACGAGCGCAGAAGAGATTTTCGACGATGGCCCAACTCTCTGTAAAGTTTCATTGAACTGCAATGCTGCAAAACGAGCCGTTATAATGTCAGCTTATCCTTTGAGAAACAACAGAAAAAAAAAGAAAATCTTTCAATTAAGTAGGATAGAAGCTCCTTGAGGTGGGAGGACTTTGTTAGCGATCTAAAATTTAATACAAAGCAGCAAGATATCTTGATTAATCAACTTTTCATTATTTTAAACAAAATTAAAATTAAATCAAATTAAAATCGAAGTGAAATTTGATTCGATTGTCTTTTTTTCGATTTTCCAATACTGACAAATGCCATATAATTTTTATTATTTATGCCACACGTGCAAAAAATAAATGTAAACTACATAAAACTCGTCTGAAATTAATAATGTGTAAAACATGAAGTTCGTGGACTTAATTTAAAAAATAATTTCTCCCCATTGTTCTACCAGATCCTGTATATTATAAGTGAATATTGTGGAGCTCGGAATTACGAGAAGAGAGTGCACAAACTCCGTACAAAGCCAGAGCACAATTACTTCCATAGCTCTTTGTGTGCAACGCCAGAGAAAGAGCAAGAGAGAAAGGATGAGCTCGGAGTAAAAAACGCCCGAGGGTTTAAACGCAAAAAAATTGGCTCGTCTTATGCCACGTACGTTATATCAGACCTGGAGGTTTGCAATGATAACACACGACGACTGTACGAAGAAATGAAATATTTATGAGAAGATTTTTCCTCGTTGACTAATGTCGTTTCAAGCCCAGTTATACTAATTACTTCTTGATCAAATGTATTTATTTCCCATGCATCATAAAACGTAAGCTTCTTTCTTTTTCTAGATTTAATCCCACATTCGTTATTATCATTATTTTGTTTACACCACAAAGAACATTTCAATAAATGACTTTCATAATTATATGTCAAGGTGTACTAATTAACTTGGCTCAATTATTTCTTATCAAAACAAATCCTAGTGTTGTGAACTCGTTTTAATGTTAATTAAATGTTATTTATGAGAGTCTGACATTTATTGAAAAGTTCATACATCTCTATGAACCAATCAGTATGATTTTAATTTCACGGAATTTTATTTACAATGTTTAATTAAAATGTTTTTTCTTTTGTCTTGAAACTACATAGAACAGAAGTGAATTTAAGTGAAAGATATTGCTCTTGGCAGTGACGAGCTTCCTCTCAATAGTACAGCTCATTGTTCAATGAAACTGTGCTTCGTTAGAAAGCAATTATGCGCATAAACTGACACATTCATATGTCGCGATATTACTAATTTCTAAGGACGAAAATAGTCGAGGGAGGCTCCGTCGCAGAGAATCGTGCGGGGGGGGGGGGGGGGTAGATTGTGATTCGGAGTTTCCTAATTACAGAAACGAGGGCACGATATGAGAACATACGCTTGATATAATACATGTTACGTAACACGAAGGTAGTAGCATATTTTACCAGTTCCATGAAAACGAGTATTACGCACCAAAGATTATCGTTATTTAATGCATTTTCTATCTTATGGCATTATTTGGAATATTTCTCCACGGCAAGGCGCACTGAAAAGATTTTGTTCGAAAAATTATAGCGATTGATTATTATTTGATTAAGTGATTGTAATTATTTGAATAAAAATGAATAAATAAAATTTCTTCATGATTACATGCAATCAAAATTCATCGTGCCACCCATCAACTTATTCTATGATACTTAGCGTTCTGTTTTCATTTCTTCAAAGTATTTTTCCACACGAAATTTCGCATATTCGACACGAAAATATACAAGAAGGTGCAAGCGATCGAGGCTGGCTTCGTTTTCGTTTATTGGCGTCGATGAGCGACAATGCCATGGCCCTCGATTGCTCAATTCGAAGAATTCAATGAAAATAAATAGGTGGCTTTGGTGTAGAGCCAAATCAAAACAAAGCACGTGGCTACAGTGTAGAGGCAAGCGCGTCGTAGTATCGCGGTGATAACAAAAGGCAGGAGAAATGGCCCGCAGGTGAGCGGGGAGAGCGCGATGTAGGGAGAACGAATTTGATTGTTTGTGCCCCACTCCCGGGCCCGCGCGCTCCCTGCGATCCGCGTGTTTTCGCTGTCCCCACCACCGAGGCTACCCGTCGTCGCCGCAGCGGCCGCCTCGTGCGACCGACTCGAGTGAGGGCCTGGCTGGAACTGCGTCGCAGCCTAGGCCCTCACTCTCTCACTCTATCACGCTGTGGGGACAGCGAAAACACGCGGAACGTAGCGAGCGCGCGGCCCGCCCCACCACGCACCTTCGTCACCACACATTATCAATGTGATAAATAATATAAATAATATTCAGGAATTTAACGCGTCAAGACGCTCTCGTGCGATCAGCTCGGCGAAGGCTACGACTGCGAGGACAACAATAACACAGGGATCGCGGCGAGCACATAAATAAATAAATAATTAAAGTAAGAAAATTAATAATAAGGAACAATAATTAAGAAGAATGTTCATAATAATATTTATAATCATCAATAATATTTTATTAATACTTATTGATACAAACGATTTGATATTCCTGAAGTAAAAAAATGAAAAAACTCAGAACTAGAGTATCACGCTCAATTTTATCGTGTTTTTATCGTAAAATTTACCCTGTTATTCATTCCATGAAGGAAATACCACATTTGTGACCTCATTTACAACGTGATTAATTTTACGAAAGACGAAACTAACAGTTTAAGGGTAAATGTCACACATGGACCATGTTAATTTTGTCCTCGATCTGGCATGTCATATATGTATTGCTATGCAACATGCAGCGGCAGAGAGGGGTGACAAGACGCAGTCGAGTTTGCGGTTTTGGTGAGACCGCGTAGCTGCCGCCTGGTCGTACGTGAGAAACAACCTCGTTGCTTGATTCACGTTCGAATCCCCTACTCCTCTACCACCCACAACTATAGCCAGATACGTGCTTGCAATGCGATCGAGAGAAACGCATTTCGAGATGCAACCACTTTTATACTACAACGCGGTGCGCTTTCCACTTGTTCTCTCTCTCTCTCTCTCTTTCTTTCTTTCTTCCTCTCTCTTTTTGTATAACATCGCGACAGCTTGCAACCTCCGCAATTTCCAACCCTTATACGTACCGAGAGGAAGATCGCATTCAACCTCGACAACTCTGCAAACCACCCCGGCAACTCGTGCTCTTTTGCATTTCAGTTCGATCGGATTCGAGGTACGCTTCGAGGTGAAAAATAAAAAAATAACGAAAAATAAAGCAGCAGGTCATCGATGTCATACTATGTGCAGACGAGGCATTCACATGTTGCATTTTTTTCAAACATCCTTATTGTCCATTTTGGAGACGGAATCCGCAAAATAATGCATAATATTTATACATATTTTATTCTTTGTTAATGCGAATATAAAACAAGTTCAAATGGTTAAGTAAATAACTGTTTTTGAAATGTTATCATGGCACAATTTTGTTATTTTCGAAAAATAACACTTTTCATGAATACTGACGTAGTACGTACCGGGTCAAATTGACCCAGTGTTTTAGTGCAATGGCCGAAAGTAAGTGTGTCAACGAAGGTTTAATTAAACAGATAGCGAGACTTTAATTAAATTAAAAGTTCGTAATATACGTTGCTCTATTCGTGAGTCTAAATTAGTTTTCCTTAAAATAAAGAATGGTTGGATTATTTGAAAAAATTTATTAGCTTTAATAAACTTTTGAACCATTGAACATTTTGTTCCTCGTATTCGACGACATCGTTCGATAATTTCTTAATTAATTCGATGAAAAAACGCGGCTGCAAGTGAACTGAATAAAAGAAATAACTCGGCAAAATGTCCATTAATGAATCTGGTTGATTTATCGGACCAGAAGTCTATTATAATTTTAATCATAGTACCTCGATTTTTTTTCTTTCAACCCATTTTTATTCGATGCAATTTTTTTTATATTTATGTCCACAGGTTAATGGTTTCAAGGAATTATTTCGTCTTCATCATCGAAGTAACTCTTGATATACTTTGTGAATCCAAATGTTCGTTGATTCCTGATCCCTCGGTCTTGATGGTTACCGACGTTACTCTTCGTGCCGAATCTAGAATTCACGGATAAGATACACACTTGGTACAGAGCGTCTGAATTGCGGTGCATCCACTCACTCGGCCCTTCGCCCACTGCAATATGTACGCTACGATCCCTGGTATGTTGGATGTGTACGAACCATATATCTATTCACTGGATCACTGCTTGGGAGTAAGCACGCTCGTTTGGCCAAAGTACGAGACGAGGTACGAGAAGGGATGTGGAACTGTCGAGTATCTTGTACCGGAAACGTATATGAGACATTCCACGTCTATCCACCCACCCCACGTTCCTACATGCTTTAGGGTCAAAAAATAATTTGTCTTCAAATGAACTCCACTTGGTTACAACGTTTTATCACTAAGAATAACAATTAATCACAAGATCTTTCTTGGTTCATAAAATCATTTATACTGATTACTAAATTCGTGTAATTGACTTGAAATTGTGTTCTCGGAGTTTGAGGGGTCGTTGATATTCGAAATCGCTTGTGCTTTTATTTCACCAAACAAAAACCATAGTACGAAAGATGAAAAGGAAGTGTGTTTGATTTAACTGTAGCTCAAAAGGTTAATTGTACTTCCGTGTTGGATAGCGAAATATTAAAGTTTGTACTTTTATTCACAGATAATTTTAAAAAATTGGTTTAAAGTATACATTAAAAATTCTACAAATTTCCACTTTCAATCTAACGGTAAAATGGTGTTGAAGAATCACTTTTCCAATAATACGCGAAACGATGATACTTTGCAAGCTTTTCGGAGTCTGCTTTCTTGCATCAGCTTTCGGTGAAAACATTAATGCTTAAAAAACACGTATAACCGTCATAATATTTGCAGTAATTTAATTCCAGCCAGAAAGAAAATACCATTTTTTTCATTCATTCTTTCGTTTCTCGTGGAGGGAGAAAAAAAATACGTATATCCGAGGTAACTTTCAACCGAAGTGGCGAGTGTAAATTTGAGCGAGGGTACCAGCCCTACAACGAATTATCCGGGGGAGAGAACGCGGATAATGAGCTGGTGTCGAACGTTATTTCCGTTTTTTTTTTTTGCTAACTCAAATTTATTCAGCGTTTATTCATTTAAAGTTTAATCGCTTTTCTTTCCTACGATCCACTGCATTTTTTAACAGAAATTGCAACCTATCCTCAGGCATTCCAGACATATTTTTACACTCAATATAAATCCATTCTGGAAAGGAAAATTTGACGTACCGGGTGCGTGGTTGCGACCGAGATTTCTTTTAACAAATCGAACGAAACAGCTGAAAAATTGACAAAAATTATCTCGTCATTATAAAAAACAAAGGAAATACAGTTGAAAAACAACATTAAATCAATAAGTGAACGGAGCCTCGTCTTCTCAGTCTTCCCCACATGTTCAGCCTACGAGGAGTCATTGATGGAAGCAGAAAGAGTTGAAAAAAAAAACGTAGGGAGGGAGATTGGGAGACAAAAGGACGAAAAGCTTTTTCCACTCGTCCTTTCTCTTACACTCTTCCGTCTCTTTCTTTTCGTACAAGTTCGTCTCTCGTATTATACAAGTATTTCTTGCTGAGCCAAAAGTTTTGGAGCAAGTAATAAGAGGAAGATAGATATAGAGTGAAAAAAGAGAGAAAGAGAGAGAGAGAGAGGGGGAGAAAGAAAGAGAGAATTTGGAAGGATATGCCAAGACGCGAGCTGTATGAGTATCACTTATGCATGGAAGGTCGAGAAACTTTTAAGATTTACGAGCTCGCAAAACCCTCACCATCCCTCTCTTGTTAAACCTCACAGACCCCTCTCTTCCTTCGCGTCATCTCGACCATCCCGTTCTCGCGGTTTCCAGTAATTTTCAAAAGCGTTTACCCGTTATCTTGGAAGGCGCCTTCGCGAGCGACCTCGCTCCTCTTCTTATCTTTTCTCAACTATTTCGCTACGTTGGCGGGAAAGAGGATCCTCCCAGGATTCACGAGTTCCTATATATTATATGTGTATAGATATTATTGTATGTATGTACGTGCATAACTGATCTATGTGTAAATGATACACATCTATATTAGCACGTATTTCCAGACGCCTAGCAACGCTGAACGTGCATGTAGAATAATTTTCCTTTAACATCCTGGAATCGTTCTTTGCGTGACTTGCATATTTTTATTTCATTGCAAAATTCCTGACGACACTATAGAAAATGAATTCATAATTTAATTGAGCCTTTTTTTCGTGTAATTCTGTCTGCCAATTACTTAAGCCCGAGCACACCCGTCCTCTATATAAAAGCCCTTTTTTCTTCTGTCTTCATTTCCACAGTGTCGAGGATTCTGATAAAAACTCGATTAAACACTGGAGTTTAAATATATATACGCGACAGATATTCGTAATTATTGATAAAACGAGAAAAGATAATCCATCTTTTTTCCAATCAAATTCTGCCTACTTTTTATTTCAATTCATATATATTTATCGCTTATTAACAGTTCGTTGACGAATATTCAGGTCGAATATTAAAAACTTAATCGAATAACATCATTTTTTACCTTGTCATCAGAAATTATTGCTAATAACTTTTTCGTATAATTAAAATGTGAGATTTGGTGTCGGGATCGACATCAGGATGACCCTGGAACGTAAATATCTGGAGAATTTTTGCCAATCGCTTCAGGTTCCATAAGTAATGCACGCGAAAAAAAAAATGTTAATTATACATCGAGCTAATTGAATTCGGAATGATTCTTTTTTTTTTTACTCCGCAATCTAAAAGTAAAACTCTTCCATTTTTACAACGATCGCTTTGTGCCGAGCAATCTTTGGTGTTCCAAAAATTCGCTGGCTTATTTATATGTAGCAAGCGGTGGTTTGGGGCGTATTGATTTAAGATGCAAAAACGACTCGTTTCAATGTCAACCAATTAACACCAACTAAGCGAGTTTGCTCATTTCTCACATTAATGTATTCGTAGCTGGGATAAAGACCTCTTCGCCAGGCTCATCTTCACCGGTAAATCGATACGAGTTTACAGTAAGAAAGAAGAAAAATTCATCTAGTATTTCAGTTGACAGCTTCAACATCGCGCTCCCATTCGTTATATTTTTTAAATAAACAAACGAAACATGGAAAACGTATTTCGAAAAAAAAAAAAAAAAAAACACTATACCCTACAACTTTGGACGCTTGTATCCTGTCACGTGACTCAACGAATTGCGCTCTCAAACTATCCGATTACGTACATGTGCATATATTTATCCAAAAAAAAAAGAAAACAAAAACAGAGACGTGGTGTATAGGAAATAAGACTAAAAACATCAAGAAGAAGAGGAAACGTAAAGGGGGAGAGGAAAAAACGTTATTTCGTGTGACACTTATTTTACGGAAATTTATTCGAAACTGGAAATGACACGAACGCGTACGACCATCTCGAATACTTCGGGCACACATATATTAGCAGCTCGCGTGGTCGTTTCTCGTGCCTAGCTATTTTATCTATGATTGTATATATACATAGGTAAATATAAACATATATGGTTATATACATAGAAGTATTTACATATTAATATATATGTAAACGTGTTTATATATAGGTGTACACGTGCGTGCGAGGATACGAACAAAATTTCCAAGCCCCGATAGCAAAAAAATATATTAAAATTTCCATGAAGCCAATGTTTCAACTGGTATTTGTGTGTACACATATCCGCAGTGAGAGTAAAAGGCAGGGTAAAAAGCTTTACAATTGTTGGCTCTCCGACAGTTGCTCTTTCTCGACGTTATACCATCTCTTTCCACATATCGAACGGAAGGAAACACGAACAGGTGAGATCTGAGCGATAAGCAATTTCCTCGAGACACATTTATGTCTTTTATTTGCATTGAAGCTACGTTATTATGATTTTTATAAGGTTCTTTCTAAATTTGAAGCAATTAAAGAAGACTGTCTGTTGGAGAGTTTTATTAGGTTGCCGTAGATCTTTGGTGAAAAGCTGAAGATTTCTTTTTGGCAGAACGATGATTACGATGCTATGGCTTTATTAATGTTTTGAGTATTTTTCAAGTCGTCGTACAAAGACTCAAGTAGTTTAAGGTCAAGGAAAGCATGCCAGACTTTTCATTTCCGGCGTGCAACCTGTTACCAGAACGTCACGATCACAGGCATCAGAGTTTCCCCGAATAATTGCTGGAAGCGTGCCATCTCTCGAGCCTTTCTCGTTCCTATCTCGAACCAGACCAAAATACGTAGTACGTTTCTGCCAATTTTCCGATTCTCAAGCCTTCTGTCAAGCGCGCTATTCCCTTTAGAATGTCGTAACAGTGGTTACCTTTAAACGCTGGCGCTCTCTAACGGATCACGATTGTACGACACTTCCTACAATCAGAAGTTCTCGAGTAAATAATGTTAGGAATTTACCGTGCTGAATATTCACTTCCATATCCATATTTCCTCCTTCATATTCGAACTATTTGAAAATCGTAAACCCCCGCAGCTTCAAATAATTCGCGGTAATAACAAATTTGCTGCCAGCGTCTTTGAATAGCTGAAGGTCAAAGATGTTTGGAAATAGAAATTGATAGTACAAACCAAGTTTAGATAAAATAAAAAACCATATAATCCACATCCAACTTAAAGTAATGTACACTTAATATTTCGATTCCAAAGTTTACATTCACGAAGAAGATTCGATCAAATGATCTTCTGAATTGTTGAAGAGAACAATTGCGTTTGAAACTGCAATGGATATGAGAAAATAAGGCGTTTAGACGAATTCCACTTTGCAGGTTGATGGTGAGTATAAAAAAAAAAAGTGTACCGGTCTACAAACTGCGTGGCACAAAAGGTCGTAAGGTAGGAAAGTTTTCATATACCAACTGGTTAGGATTAAGGCCTTTTGTTTATACTGGCAGGTAATAGAGGAGCCCTGGTTTGAATACATAGGGTGTTCTTTGGTAGGAATGAAGTGTACAGTTGTGGGGGGGGGGTGGCAAAAAGCTCGTATATGGTAAAGCCAAGTTCCCATATACACATACATTGATGGGAACCGTAGGCTGCGTGACCTGTCACCGTGAGCCTTGCTGGATTTATAAGCGGACGTCGAGTTATCGCATATTTACCCGACGAACTCTTAGCCCCAACCCCTTTACCACTTTTCCATATCATCCCCACCTTTAACTCCAATCTACTGCACCACTCCCCTGCGATGACAGCCTGCGCAATGTTGGCCCTTGCCAAGTGAAAGGAGAGCTTAGCGCCGCGTAGACTGCCCGACGCCACCATCATATCATGTGGTACACACTTTAAGTATATATACATGTATATAATACAGTATATAAGTATATAAGGAACGAAAACCACGGAATTTTTTAATTCCCAGCACATAACGCGATATCGCCGTGCCACGCGTCGTTGTGTGGATAAAGAGAGAAAGAGAGTGAGATGGCGGGGAAGCAGAGAGGAAAGGAGAAGGAAAGCAGCCACGAGAAAACGTGACCGTTCGTCGCTTGCGTTCCCTTCGTATATATGGCGTCGTGTGTCTCGACCTTGCCGAGGTCGAAGACGAGAATTTATATATATAATATACATACATACATATATATATACAAATATATATACATCAATACGACGTATATACCATAAATGTGGAATTGCCAAAAGAGGTATCAGCAAGACTTGTCGTTTTTCGTCGTTGTTTTGCGCGCAATTTGTTTTTCTAGAATCAGCTATACACTAACTCTTGTATGCATGTATATTATATTGGTGTACACGAAGAAAGTCAGGCAACCAAGCACTTTTTTCCTCATTTCAGTTTTTTTTTTCTCCCTCCTCTTTCACCCACCCCGCCACCATTCTCACGCTATAAAATCCACACAAATATTTTAGAGACACGTAACGTTTTTTAGTGACTCGCATAGCAAGTTTTATGGCTATGGAGTTACATCTTCTGTCCTGCATACGAGAGACTGGTTTTCCCAAGGGTTTCTAGGCATGTCATGTGGATGCGTATGTATACGTGGGTTCGGTATGTATGCGCTTATATAGCACAAACGTGGTGGCAACTCCGGGGTAAGTGGTCGGGAAGATAATTCGTCACCGAACTGTCTCGACCATTTCCGCCAGAAGCCGGACATTCCTCACCGCGCTTGACTTTCATTCTATACCAAATACCGAAGAACTCATGGACAAGATCAAATAAGCCAAAGGGAGGCGCCAAGTTGTATATACGCAGTAGACCAAGAACTTTACTCTTCCTGGCACATACCACATTCGATATGTGCGTTTATACCACTTTTGTATTATAAACGTATGTGTTGCACTCTATCTCATTTATGCTGGTACCTTCGTATACAAATATACATATATATGTATTTTTATATTTTATATAGAACGAATGTACGTGTATCGTTTCAGGAACGAAGGATTTATGGCCGGTATCGAGATTCGGTTATCAGCAGGAAACTTTTAACGAAATAACTCACAGTCCACGACCGTATATCAATATGCATACTTCAATGCATAGGTGTGTAGCACTAATATATAGAATTTTATACATACTCGAGGGTGCTATCCGAATATAAACCCATTTCAACCGTAAATGTTAGAAAAATGCTTCTTCTTCCATTTATTTCGTATGTTTTTTTTTTTTTTTTTTCGTTAGTTTTATTATTTTTCTAGATCTTCACACAATATCTTTAAACCGCATTTAAAAAATACTTAAGAAATGAGAAACGATACCCTCCGAACGATAATAAAACTTAGTTGCCTTAATGGCCCGAGAACAACGACACTTATAGATTCTTTTTCTTGGTTCATTGGCACCATCTCTTTTAAGGCTTCTTCTCCAAGTACTCGAAAATTCGAAATATATTCTTAGGACGATTTAAAATAGGCACAAGTCCAGACGATCGCGAGAGAATTGCTCAAATATTTTCTCCGAAATACACGAGACTGATGTTCAATAAATTATTCGAATTTTTTCCGGGATACTTTTAGAACTCAATAGAAATATTGATCATTGCGATCCGAACGGTGGACAATAGACGGCGGTAGTTTGCTATTGACAGCTTATGAAATCGAGGATTTATTAATAATCTCATTTTGGCTCCAGACACTTCTCAATTTCTAGGGTTAATGAACTTTTCGGCAATAAATATAAATCTACTATCCAACTATTTCTCTTTCCATATTTGATTCTTTTCTCCATTCAAGAATTACAGCCTGACATCATTTTTATTTCAATAAGAATATCTAACGTAAATTTTGGAACTAGTTATTGCTAGTGCGCCTACAACTTTGAATGAAAATGAACCTGTTTATCGACTAAATAATTAACATGTCTCTTTTGGAAATCTTGATTTGATGGATCTGGTGACGGGTTAATGACGTTGAAATAAAGTGATTATCAAAGGAAATGAAAGACCTCATGCTGTTTTAAGATCTCATCCAAATTTTCACCTTCACTGCTACGCTTATTTCCGAAAATCTCATCTTTTACGGTTACTCGATCATACCTTTCATATTATTGGACGTAAAATGGAGAGAGATAGCGTCACAACCCGTTAATCTTATCTCCGATAGCGGGACACAGATTTAAAATTCGACGTGATTCATGTGCTGGTAGCCGTCCCAATTGATATATAGATTTTCAAGTATATTCCCCTATCCCGGTTCACCCATATCCTCTTTGTGCAGCACAAGCTCCATTCTCTTTTCGTCACATTTTATTTTGTATTCGATCGATATATCGAAAAAATGGGTTCGCAACGTAATTTCGAGAGCCGAGTATGAGGCTGTATAGAGATTAAAACAAAAAAAGTGTGGAGAATAATTTGTTTAACTTTGGAGAAAAAAATGACAAGTTGAAGTTGAAAGAGTTGATTAAATTAATAATAAAAAAAAATGTTGCTCGAGTCTAGCTTGCTTTGCAGAAGCTTTTTTCAACCTTTTTGTGGGCCAAAACCACACTTTTTCAACAAACAACAGCTCTTACGTAGCATGAAAATGAGCCACATAATTAGCCCTATATTGCTCCACTGCAGAGTGCACGAAAATAGAGTAAAAAATATAAGAAGAATAAACGAATTTCACGTTTGAGAGCTAGCCGAGATTTCACGCGAAAAATCCGAGGGCGTACAAGGGCAAAAATACAAACCTGAGAGTTTGAAGTTCAAGCCTTGAAGAGGCGGACAGAATGGGCGTGAGAAATGTATACTGAAAAAAAGTGTGGAAATAACGTCTGCGTCAAACAGAGGGCTGAATAGTTTTTTTTTCAATTTCCAGTCGCGAGAACTTTCGGGGAATTTTTGAGACGCGTGTATACTGCGTATCTATAACATAAAACAATAAGCTTATTTTCGCCGTATTCAAAAATTTGGTTCTAAAAGTTCGAGGAGGGTCGTCAGAGTGATTCATCTGTACTTTTTTAATTGATTACGAGATCTCATTAAATATTAGCAATTTCGAGCGAAACTATTGAACGTGAAAATATGTCAAAAAGCGTACGAATTTCTATGGCTGGAGAGCACAACTAAAAAACAATGAAAATATTTGTAAGGGTTGGTACAATGGAATGGAAAGTCATGGATGAAATGAAAAGAGATTAGGGTCAGAAGTTGTCCAGAGGTTCTACCAAGAATACCTCATACAAGCATATTTATGATCATCATATATCTATGTATATAAAAATGAAATTCAGAGCGGTCTTTCGCAATAGGGTGCTCGAGCAGTAGATCCTGCAGCCCATACACACACGAAGAAAGGAAGGTACTGGCCTTTATATTATCCTGGAGGTTGTATATATGCTATTGCGTGTGCGGTCCTTATTTGCTTTTTCTGATGCTCTCTGCACGCTCTCATATCCTTCTGCAAGGCTGTGCAGCGTCTCTTTTTCTCTTTCTCTCCAGAGACACACCCAAAAAAGTGGTTGCCGCTTTTCAGAGCGAGGATGAACTTATATTATACTATATTTTTGCTCCTTCTCTCCCTTCGCAATGGTCGGCCAGCACTCAACAATTGTGCTTCTATGGAGCATGATAAAAAAAGGCGTAGAGAGAAGAAGAAGAAGAAGAAGAAGGAGAAGAAGAAGAGAAAGCTGAGAGAATATAGAAGAAATGGACCGCCATAACTCTCTCCCTCTTTGTTTTTCTTCTTTTTTTCTTCTCTTCTTCGTCTTTCGTCTACGCTCCGAACGTGTAATTGTTTTTTTTTCCGTGTTTATTTTTATTTCAACTTATTTTATGCGCATATGCTTGAGAGCCTTGAATTGAAGCGTAACTCTCTTAATTAATTTCCGCACAGTGGGGAGTGGACGGATTTTCTGACCAACCGGTATGGAAGGAAGCATCGGTATAATTTCGTCGGAAATAAAACCTTAAGTTTTTTTTGCCATACTTCAATGTCCGATCTGAAAGAAATGTTGGGACTTCTGAATGCTGGCTGGTCAGAAGAAAAAAAATTGACTCAAGGGGCTTTCTCGATTGGAGTATTATTAGAGTAAAGAAATTAATCAATGTCACGAACTATTTTTCCGTTGGTATGTTCCAAAGTATACAGAAACCCTCGACATGTCCATTTCCGAAATATTTCGAGTTCCAAACGCACGTAAACTGTCCTTTAAGCAACGCAAAATTCAAATTATCGTACAATTTTAAGTGAGACAGAAAAAAAATGAGTAAATTAGGTAACTTAACGCAGATAAGTATCGCAGAAAGTGTGAGGTATTTCAAGTAGCCGCCGTCACCCTTATATTTGTGTAGCTAACGAAAAAAATTGTACGTATTAATTTCACCTCACGATTCATTTTTAATGATAGAGCTTTCAGTAGTTTACCCGAGACGGTATGTTTGTGTGTATGTTGTGGGTGTGTGTATAAGGAAGGAATGCAGAATCGATTATTAGTCCGCTGTTTTGCGAAACAAGTTGACGCCCACCATTATCGAAGTGGAAGAGAAAACATGAGGCTCCTGGTGTATATACATGTATATATGTTACGAGAAACATAGAAAGAGAGAGGACGAAGAAAGCAGGAGGCGAGAGAGAAAAGGAAGGAGCAAAGATTTTTTCCTCTAGCATTACGCGAGGGTTCATTATACCTCGTTGCGTCTTTTATTCCCCTAATTGCTTTATGACGCCCTATTACGTGTCCTCCCCCACCCCAAAGCACGTCCCCCTTATTTCCCGATAACGCTTCGACTCTGAGAGTCCCCTTTCTCTGCCTCTCTCGTTCTATCTCTTTCGCCCTCTTGGCTTACTCACCAAACTACCAAGAACATCCACACGAACGTATACACCTTGTATTACGAGCACAGACGCCCTCACGCACCCTTCAATAGTACTACAGAACTATACTTTACTATATAGATATTGTATATAGAGAGCTTTTTGTTGAAAGAGCGACAGAGAGAGAGAGAGAGAGAGAGAGAGAGAGAGAGAGAGAGAGAGAGA